>JAVTVY010030587.1:0-128035 GCA_036873755.1 Hanleya hanleyi
AATGGTGTCCTTTTGATGTCTCAGATCCAAGAATCAGTGATGAATAATAGAAATGTATACCTTTTTCTGAATGATTTGACCTTTCTGAAGTATACCGTAATGGTAGAGTGACTCAAATAGCATTATCTGGTGGTCATCTTCGCATACCCAAGTCAAAACTTATGATTTGGTGATGTCATAGCTCTATGAAAACCCCTATCAACTCTAGCCAAAAGGGCTAATATCGGTCCCCGGGCTTATCGGGGCCTGCCTATCAAGTCAATAGGGTGGGTGCATGTAAAATTAGGATTTTTTTCCGAAAATATAAAAAGCGGAACACGGACTTTACGCCTACAATAGGGGTCTGTATTATACAATATAAGGGAAAATGGCTGTATGGGGTATGGGGATGGTCAATTTTTTTCGTTTGCTTTACTATGGGTTGTGGGGTCTCGTTTTTCTCGTCTCGTCGAAAAAAACACAATAGGAGGGGCCCCGGAGCGAATCGGTGAAATTTTTGGGGAAAGTCATCGAGGTCTGTATATAGGCTCATACTGGCTATATGGGGGGAGGGGTGGTCAATTTTTTTTGTGGGCTTTGCTATGGGTTGTGGGGTCTCGTTTTTCTCGTCTCGCCAAGAAAATCACATTGGGAAGGGTCCCGGAGCGAATCGGTGAAATATTTGGGAAAAGTCACCGAGGTCTGTATATTTGGGAAAAGTCACCGAGGCTCATACTGGCTATATGGGGGGGAGGGGTGGTCAATTTTTTGTGGGCTTTACTATGGCTTGTGGGGTCTCGTTTTTCTCGTCTCGCCAAGAAAATGACAATGGGAAGGGTCCCGGAGCAAATCGGTGAAATTTTTGGGAAAAGTCACCGAGGTCTGTATATAGGTTCATACTGGCTATATGGGGGAGGAGTGGTCAATTTTTTTGTGGGCTTTACTATGGGTGTGGGGTCTCGTTTTTCTCGTCTCGCCGAGAAAAACACAATGGGAGGGGTCCCGGAGCGAATCGGTGAAATTTTTGGGAAAAGTCACCGAGGTCTGTATATAGGTTCACACTGGCTATATGGGGGGAGGAGTGGTCAATTTTTTTGTGGGCTTTACTATGGGGTGTGGGGTCTCGTTTTTCTCGTCTCGTCGAGAAAAACACAATGGGAGGGGTCCCGGAGCGAATCGGTGAAATTTTTGGGAAAAGTCACCGAGGTCTGTATATAGGCTCATACTGGCTATATGGGGGAAGGGGTGGTCAATTTTTTTTTGTGGGTGTTACTATGGGTTGTGGGGTCTCGTTTTTCTCGTCTCGCCGAGAAAAACATAATGGGAGGGGTCCCGGAGCGAATCGGCTGTAAATTTTGGGAAAAGTCACTGAGGTCTGCATATAGTCCCATACTGGCTATATGGGGATACAGGTTCAACTTGGGAAATTCACATACGTTCATTGTGATATGGGCTGTTTGGGTTTGTTTTTCACGTCTCGTCATTTAGAACACGATGGGAAGGGTCCCGGAGCGAAACGGTGAAATTTTTGGAAAAAGTTCACCGAGGCCTGGGTAAGCCCATAGGCCTATACTGCATGGCTATGGGGTATAGGCCCATACGGAGTGGACGTTTTGGGGTCTAGGTGAGCCCCTAATGATCCTATGGTGTCGTATGAGGTCTTATTTTGAAGCTCTCATGGAGGAGCATCCGACTGGACTAATAGTTCGTCCGTTTTCAATATTCTGCGCATGCGCAGTCTGGCCCGTAGTATAGAAAGCAGGCATTTTGGGAGTATGTGGGTGTGTGTTTGGGGTAAAGATGGACCGCTATGGGTCCGAATGGGTCGTGCAAGGTGTCAAAGTGAAGCTTGTGTGGGGTAGAGTCAGAATGGCGTGTTTTAAAAATGCAAGTCGCGTCAATCTGCGCATGCGCAGTTGGTTGTAGTAAGTTAAGTGGCCATTTTGGGGCAGTGCAGGAAGGTATTTGGTGTCGAGATGGACCATCCTTGGTCCGATTGTGTCGTGGGAGGTGTTATCTTGTAGCTCTCGAGGTGTACATCCAGATTTGAGGGATGTTCACGTCATCTGTGACGTCATCGGTGACGTCATCAGTAGGAGTAGTAGCGAAAGTGGGCATTTTGGGGCAGTGAAGGTATTTGGTGTAGATGGACCATCCATGTCTGTCACGCATTATACCATATCTTTGTTGTGTTATACCACATCTGTCCTGCATTATACCATATATGTCCTGTATTATACCATACCTGTCCTATGTTATACAATATCTGTCCTGTATTATACCAAATCTGTCCTGTATTGTACCATATTTGTCCTCTATTATACCATATATGTCTTGTATTATACCAAGTCTGCCCTGTATTATACAGTATCTGTCCTGTATTATACCAAATCTGGGCTGTATTATACCAAATCTGTGCTGTATTATACAATATCTGTCCTGTGTTATACCATATCTGTGCTGTATTATACAATATCTGTCCTGTATTATACAATATCTGTCCAGTATTCTGCAATATTTGTTGTGTATTATACCAAATCTGTCCTGTATTATACAGTATCTGTCCTGTATTGTACCATATATGTCCTGTATTATACCATATCTGCTCTGTATTATACAATATTTCTCCTCTATTATACCATATCTGTGCTGCATTATACCATATCTGTCCTGTATTGCAGCATATATGTCCTGTATTATACCAAATCTGTGCTGTATTATACAATATTTGCGCTCTATTGTAACATATCTGTGCTGTATTATACCATATCTGTCCTGAATTATACCATATCTGTGCTGTATTATGCAATATCTGTCCTGTGTTATACAATATCTGCCCTGTATTATACCAAATCTGTCCTGTTTTGTACCATATTTGTCCTGTATTATACAATATATGTTCTGTATTATACCAAATCTGTGCTGTATTATACAGTATCTGTCCTGTATTATACCAAATCTGTGCTGTATTATACAATATATGTTCTGTATTATACCAAATCTGTCCTGTATTATACAGTATATGTCCTGTATTATACCAAATCTGTGCTGTATTATACCATATCTGTCCTGTATTGTACCATAGCCGTTGTCGTGAATAACAACAAGTTCAGCAATGTTCATACAGTTTATTATCCCCAATGTTACATCATACCCAGGCTGGGGGAGCCGCCCTGGGCATGTTTAGTATGTTCACAGCAAAACAAATTGAAATATCAAACACCATGTTTTATTATTTAACGCACCGTCACATTAGGTACAAGTGTTTACTGAGCTCAAGTCAACGATCAGCATGTAGACATATAGAGTATGTACGGCATGTTATGATATTCATCAGTGCATGGGTGAAGCATTCAGCCGATGGGGTGGTCGGTCAGCTTGGTAACGAAAAACGTAACATTGGTCACCCTCTCCACTGTCCATTTGGTGTTGGGGCGTTTGTGTTGGGCCCATTCCAAGGGATCCACGGTGTCCAGTTTCTCCAGCATCGTCTCTAGCGACACCCGGTTAATGATGGTAAACGGTTGGTCAAATACCTGAATGTTCCTGCTCGGGTAAAAGTATCGGACTTGGACTGTCTCCTTATGCTGCAGCACATAACCAAACGCCAGATTTAATTTGAAGGCCGTAGTTTGGTCGTTGAAGATGGCTTCCACGTAGCTACGTAGACGGGCGAGGTCGGTCAGTCGGAAATTGTAGATATCTTGAATAGGGCGATGACGGTTGAAACATTGCCGTATCATGGACCAATGGCGCCGATAGATGTCACTCACTGGATGGGCGTCCTGTAACAGATCGCTAGGAACATTTATGGGCTCGTCCAGAAAATGTTCGATGTTGTCAGGCGTATGACTCGAAACCGTAACGGTGGGTTCCGGCTGGATATCCAGGCTCTTCTGAACTGTGGGTATAGGCGGGCTCTCCGTCATCGCATCACCAGTGGCGTTCGTCTCCCTGGGCTCATCTTCACTGGGTCTGACCTTCCGCGGCTCCTCTTCAGTGGAAAGTTGTCGCCCAAACCGTAGAGACGGGGCATGAATCAAACGCTGATGCCGTCTTAACTGACTGCGTCGTTTGAAGAGTTGACCACAATCCTTACATTGTTCCGTCGCGCCCTCGTGGAATGAGCGTTCGTGGCGCAGTAAAGGATCCTTCCGATTAAATGACCGTGTGCAGGTTATACAAGTATACCATGCATCGTTGTGAGTGGAGGCCTTGTGGCGGTGCAAGTCGTGCAGACGAGTAAACTGCTTCTGGCAAGTTGTGCAAGTGAACATCTTGGTGGTTGACAGAGTGTCTGATGAAACGGCCAGGCCGCTTCCCTTTTATAGCACGCTAGCTGGTGATCTATTTTTAGCACACTCAGTTCAACTATCCCCAAGTCGAGGGCCGAAATGTACTGGCGTACGACTGAGCCGCATTGTGTGTGTGTGTGTGTGTGTGTGTGTGGGCAGTGGATTTTACATCCGGGATCTTGTCAACATCTGGGTTTCCCAGTGGGTTTTCCCCATCGTTCCTCCGTCTTCCATCCGGGTACTGTGGTTTTACATCCGTGTCCTCATCTTACATCCGTGTTTTTCATGAGCCGCATTGCGTGCGTGTGTGTGTTTGTGTTTGTGTCCATTCGTGCACAACGTAGAATTACGTTCTCTTCGAAAACCTCCTCTCATCGCATCAATATGCTCAGACCCATTCAAAATAAACACAACCAAGAGACATCAACAACAACAGGCACATTGCGTAATACACATTTTATTATCCTCACACCATCACCACCACCACCACCTGGCGTTGACTCCGTCAACGATCAGCATGTAGACATATAGAGTATGTACGGCATGTTATGGTATTCATCAGTGCATGAGTGACGCATTCAGCCGATGGGGGTGGTCGGTCAGCTTGGTAACGAAAAACGTGACATTGGGATTCCAAGGGATCCACAGTGTCCAGTTTCTCCATCATCGCCTCTAGCGACGCCCGGTTAATGATGGTAAACGGTTGGTTAAATACCCGGATGTTACTGCTCGGGTAAAAATATCGGGCTTGGTCTGTGTCCTTATGCTGCAGCACATAACCAAACGCCAGATTCAACTTGAAGGCCGTAGTTTGATCGTTGAAGATGGCTTCCACGTAGCTGCGTAGACGGGCGAGGTCGATCAGTCGGAAATTGTAGATATCTTGAATAGGGCGATGACGGTAGAAACAGTGCCGGATCATGGGCCAATGGCGCCGATAGATGTCACTCACTGGATGGTCTTCGTGTAACAGATCGCTAGGAAGATTTATGGGTTCGTCCACGAAGTGTACTTTGCCCTCCACGTCGTACAAAATCTGGCCCAAGGTCTTGTCGTCGGAATTTGACTGTTGAATTAGGGCGACATCATCATCGGCCCTCGTGCGATGGGTGGGAGTTCCCCTTGTCTCGATATTGGTGCCTACGGGCTCTTCTACCTGCAAACGTGGCTGCGGAACAGGGTGTCGTGTGCGTTGGTGTCGCAGCAACTGACTGGTCAGTTTGAAAAGCCGACCACATTCTTCGCATGGACGCTTGGGTACTTCATGGCTTCATGTGTGGGCTGTGGATTTTACATCCGGGATCTTGTCAACATCCGGGTTTCCAAGTGGGTTTTTCCCGTCGTTCCTCCGTCTTCCATCCGGGCACTGTGGTTTTACATCCGGGTCCCGGATGGGGACCCGGATGTAAAACCACAGTGCTCGGATGGAAGACGGAGGAACGACGGGAAAACCCCACTTGGAATCCCGGATGTAAAATCCACACACACACACACACACACACACACACACACACACACACACACACACACGCGCGCTCGCAATGCGGCTCAGTCGTACACCAGTACACCAGTCTCGATCCTCGACTTGGGGTAGAGTGTGCTAAAAATAGATCACCAGCTAGCGTGCTATAAAAGGAAGCGGCCTGGCCGTTTCATCAGACACTCTGTCAACCACCAAGATGTTCAATTGTAAATTACGCTCGAAATCATTCACCGTCTGCACGAATTGCGCCGCCATGAGGCTACCAAGCACGAAGGAACCGCCCGGTATAGCTGTACGATATGTACTCTGTCGTTTCAGCGCTCCGGGATTATTTACAGCGCCACACACGTGCACGCCATGAAGTACCTAAGCGTCCATGCGAAGAATGTGGTCGGCTTTTCAAACTGACCAGTCAGTTGCTGCGACACCAACGCACACGACACCCTGTTCCGCAGCCACGTTTGCGGGTAGAAGAGCCCGTAGGCATCAATATCGAGACAAGGGGAACTCCCACCCATCGCACGAGGGCCGATGATGATGTCGCCCTAATTCAACAATCAAATTCCGACGACAAGACCTTGGGCCAGATTTTGTACGACGTGGAGGGCAAAGTACACTTCGTGGACGAACCCATAAATGTTCCTAGCGATCTGTTACACGAAGACCATCCAGTGAGTGACATCTATCGGCGCCATTGGCCCATGATCCGGCACTGTTTCTACCATCATCGTCCTATTCAAGATATCTACAATTTCCGACTGATCGACCTCGCCCGTCTACGCAGCTACGTGGAAGCCATCTTCAACGATCAAACTACGGCCTTCAAGTTGAATCTGGCGTTTGGTTATGTGCTGAAGCATAAGGACACAGACCAAGCCCGATATTTTTACCCGAGCAGTAACATCCGGGTATTTGACCAACCGTTTACCATCATTAACCGGGCGTCGCTAGAGGCGATGATGGAGAAACTGGGCACTGTGGATCCCTTGGAATGGGCCCAACAACAACGCCCCAACACACAATGGGTCGTAGAGAGGGTGACCAATGTCCCGTTTTTCGTTACCAAGCTGACCGACCACCCCCATCGGCTGAATGCGTCACTCATGCACTGATGAATACCATAACATGCCGTACATACTCTATATGTCTACATGCTGATCGTTGACGGCGTCAACGCCAGCTGGTGGTGGTGGTGATGGTGTGAGGATAATAAAACGTGTATTACGCAATGTGCCTGTTGTTGTTGATGTATCTTGGTTGTGTTTATTTTGAATGGGTCTGAGCATATTGATGCGATGAGAGGAAGTTTTCGAAGAGAACGTAATTCTACATTGTGCACGAATGGACACAAACACAAACACACACACGCGCACAATGCGGCTCATGAAAAACACGGATGTAAGATGAGGACACGGATGTAAAACCACAGTACCCGGATGGAAGACGGAGGAAAGATGGAAAAAACCCACTGGGAAACCCAGATGTTGACAAGATGCCGGATGTAAAATCCACTGCCCACACACACACACCAGCTAGCGTGCTATAAAAGGGAAGCGGCCTGGCCGTTTCATCAGACACTCTGTCAACCACCAAGATGTTCACTTGCACCGTTACGGTTTCGAGTCATACGCCTGACAACATCGAACATTTTCTGGACGAGCCCATAAATGTTCCTAGCGATCTCTTACAGGACGCCCATCCAGTGAGTGACATCTATCGGCGCCATTGGTCCATGATACGGCAATGTTTCAACCGTCATCGCCCTATTCAAGATATCTACAATTTCCGACTGACCGACCTCGCCCGCCTACGTAGCTACGTGGAAGCCATCTTCAACGACCAAACTACGGCCTTCTGATTGAATCTGGCGTTTGGTTATGTGCTGCAGCATAAGGAGACAGTCCAAGTCCGATACTTTTACCCGAGCAGGAACATCCAGGTATTTGACCAACCGTTTACCATCATTAACCGGGTGTCGCTAGAGACGATGCTGGAGAAACTGGACACCGTGGATCCCTTGGAATGGGCCCAACACCAACGCCCCAACACCAAGTGGACAGTGGAGAGGGTGACCAATGTTACGTTTTTCGTTACCAAGCTGACCGACCACCCCATCGGCTGAATGCTCCACCCATGCACTGATGAATACCATAACATGCCGTACATACTCTATATGTCTACATGCTGATCGTTGACTTGAGCTCAGTAAACACTTGTACCTAATGTGATGGTGCGTTAAATAATAAAACATGGTGTTTGATATTTCAAATGTTTTGCTGTGAACATACTAAACATGCCCAGGGCGGCTCCCCCAGCCTGGGTATGATGTAACATTGGGGATAATAAACTGCATGAACATTGCTGAACTTGTTGTTATTCACGACAACGGCTATGGTACAATACAGGACAGATATGGTATAATACAGCACAGACTTGGTATAATACAGGGCATATACTGTATAATACAGGACAGATTTGGTATAATACAGAACATATATTGTATAATACAGCACAGATTTGGTATAATACAGGACAGATACTGTATAATACAGCACAGATTTGGTATAATACAGAACATATATTGTATAATGCAGGACAAATATGGTACAAAACAGGACAGATTTGGTATAATACAGGACAGATATTGTATAACACAGGACAGATATTGCATAATACAGCACAGATATTGTTAAATTCAGGACAGATATTGTATAATACAGCACAGATATGGTATAATAGAGGGCAAATATTGTATAATACAGCACAGATTTGGTATAATACAGGACATATATGGTACAATACAGGACGGATATGGTATAATGCAGCACAGATATGGTATAATAGAGGAGAAATATTGTATAATACAGCACAGATTTGGTATAATACAGGACATATATGGTACAATACAGGACAGATACTGTATAATACAGGACAGATTTGGTATAATACAGAACATATATTGCAGAATACTGGACAGATGTTGTATAATACAGGACAGATATTGTATAATACAGCACAGATATGGTATAACACAGGACAGATATTGTATAATACAGCACAGATTTGGTATAATACAGCCCAGATTTGGTATAATACAGGACAGATACTGTATAATACAGGGCAGATTTGGTATAATACAGGACATGTATGGTATAATAGAGGACAAATATGGTACAATACAGGACAGATTTGGTATAATACAGGACATATATGGTATAATAGAGGACAAATATGGTACAATACAGGACATATATGGTATAATACAGGACATATATGGTATAATGCAGGACAGATGTGGTATAACACAACAAAGATATGGTATAATGCGTGACAGATATGGATGGTGCATCTCTACACCAAATACCTCCCTTCACTGCCCTAAAATGCCCACTTTCGCTACTACTCCTACTGATGACGTCACCGATGACGTCACAGATGACGTGAGCATCCCTCAAATCTGGATGTACACCCCGAGAGCTACAAGATAACACCTCCCACGACACAATCGGACCAAGGATGGTCCATCTCGACACCAAATACCTTCCTGCACTGCCCCAAAATGGCCACTTGACTTACTACAACCAACTGCGCATGCGCAGGTTGAGGCGACTGGCATTTTAAAAACACGCCATTCTGACTCTACCCCACACAAGCTTCTTTGACACCTTCCACGACCCATTCGGACCCATAGCGGTCCATCTTTACCCCAAACACACACCCACACACTCCCTAAATGCCTGCTTTCTATACTACGGGCCAGACTGCGCATGCTTCAAAATAAGACCTCATACGACATCATAGGATCATTAGGGGCTCACCTAGACCCCAAAACGTCCACCCCGTATGGGCCTATACCCCATAGCCATGCAGTATAGGCCTATGGGCTTACCCAGCCTCGGTGAACTTTTTTTCCTCCAAAATTTCACCGTTTCGGCTTCCCTGAAACCCCTCCCATTGTGTTCTAAATGACGAGACGTGAAAAACGAGACCCCACAACCCATATCACAATGAACGTGTGTGAATTCCCAGGTTGAACCTATACCCCCCATGGCCAGCCTATGGGCCTATATGCAGACCTCGGTGTCTTTTTCGAAAAATTTCACCGATTCGCTCCGGGACCCCTCCCATCGTGTTTTTCTTGGTGAGACGAGAGAAACGAGACCCCACAAGCCATAGTAACACCCACAAAAAAATTGACCACCCCTCCCCCCATATAGCCAGTATGAGCCTATATACAGACCTCGGTGACTTTTCCCAAAAATTTCACCGATTCGCTCCGGGACCCCTCCCATTGTGTTTTTCTCGGAGAGACGAGAAAAACGAGACCCCACAACCCATAGTAACACCCACAAAAAAGTTGACCACCCCTCCCCCATATAGCCAGTATGAACCTATATACAGACCTCGGTGACTTTTCCCCAAAATTTCACCGATTCGCTCCGGGACCCTTCCCATTGTCATTTTTTTGGCGAGACGAGAAAAACGAGACCCCACAAGCCATAGTAAAGCCCACGAAAAAAATGACCATCCCCATACCCCATATAGCCAGTATGAGCCTATATACAAACCTCGGTGACTTTTCCCAAATATTTCACCGATTCGCTCCGGGACCCTTCCCATTGCGATTTTCTTGGCGAGACGAGAAAAACGAGACCCCACAACCCATAGCAAAGCCCACAAAAAAAAATGACCATCCCTCCCCCCATATAGCCAGTATGAGCCTATATACAGACCTCGATGACTTTTCCCAAAAATTTCACCGATTCGCTCCGGGGCCCCTCCCATTGTGTTTTTTCTCGACGAGACGAGAAAAACGAGACCCAACAACCCATAGTAAAGCAAACGAAAAAAGTTGACCATCCCCATACCCCATACAGCCATTTTCCCTTATATTGTATAATACAGACCCTATTGTAGGCGTAAAGTCCGTGTTCCGCTTTTTATATTTTCGGAAAAAAATCCTAATTTTACATGCACCCACCCTATTGACTTGATAGGCAGGCCCCGATAAGCCCGGGGACCGATATTAGCCCGTTTGGCTAGAGGTGATAGGGGTTTCCCCCTATTTTAGGGGTAAAGTCCGTATTCCGCCTTTTATATTTTCGGAAAAAAATCCTAATTTTACATGCACCCACCCCATTGACTTGATAGGCAGGCCCCGATAAGCCCGGGGACCGATATTAGCCCTTTTGGCTAGAGTTGATAGGGGTTTTCTCCTATTTTAGGGGTAAAGTCAGTGTTTCGCTTTTTATATTTTCGGGAAAAAATCCTAATTTTACATGCACCCACCCATGACTGAATGGCCCTCGAGGAGCGCTTCACTTTCACACCTCACTCGACCCATTCGGTGCACTAGGGACCCACCCCGGTCACAAAACGTCTATTCCCATACTCTTTTTAGGCATTCCCCATATACACATGAGCAGTGTGACTAACGTCACAGGACCTACGAAGTAGAGTAGGCATTAGGACTCGATCGCATTTTCATTGAGATATGATGTGACCCTCCCCTACGGTACGTTTCATCATAATATGGTACATGTACAACCTTCCATAACAGCCATAGGTTCTCTTTATAACATGCCTTTTGTGAGATTGAGCAAGATTATATTCTGGGTATTTATATATTTACATCGATGTGTTCGTGCCACAAAAAATGAAAGTATATTGGTGAATGTTCTGGTCATTTAGTGATCCGGCCCTGGTACATCAAGCAGTTGAATAGACTCGGAGTTAAACGCATTAATACTGGGTTTCACCAGCCTCCGTCTATAAATAGTTCGCTCAGCTGTATTGAGGTCGCTGTCCTCAGATCTTGCGGTTGAATTCAACAGCGAGAGAGCACCAGGCATGCCAGGGCTGTTCCCAAATTCCATGGTGTCATGTTTCTCTCGCTTAAATGATCGGACTTTTCTCCGTATGATCTATAACAATATACTGAAGTGTTAATTATAAATCTAATTTTAATCAGAATTATTTCAGATCAGAACTAGCTGGTAACAATGCCCTAATGCTCGTTCATGCCAAAAATCAAGGTTATAATGTCAACGGTTCTCCTTATTTTGCCGACGAAAGGATTCGGATGGACTGACTGACTCACTCATTACCGGACAATTTGCGATCTGTAGCCTACTTCGTAGGAATTAACATTGGAAGTCACTTGGTTGACATGGGACTACTTTCTGTCCGCGGAAGTGACGGCATCACCACCAGACCGCGGAGGAATACAAAGGTTAAAGGTTGCCGGAACTACTTTTGACCTCCACGTGACCTTGAGCTGGTGGCGCCCCCTGGCGCCACAGACGCCACAGAGGTGAAAGGCGATGTGGCGTCCCCCATACTTTTTTTTTTTTTTTTTTTTTTTTGCCAGTTAAGCCCTGGACAAACCACTGGGCATTTATTACCGGATGGTATAGCCACGGTTTTACAAACAACCCCTGTCCCCTATACTTTAACCTGGAAAAAGGGGGCACCAAGAGTTACCTCCCTGGAAAATAATACTTTAAATCATTCCTACCTACTACTGTCATATCTTAATTGGCTATATGAAATCACGTACGTTAACAGCTTGAAGAATTTACCCTATTCAATAGGTCAAGGTAAATGACGGAACGTTAGTGTAGTAACCTTGAAATGTGAAGATATCTGAAGATATGCTTAACCGTGTATTTTAAAAATATGTAATATTGCGAAATTCGAACTCTGAAACTTGTGGTCTTTCCGGAGCCATATAAAAGTTATCAATCACCAAGGATAAATTCCGAGTTCTTACTGGATGGAAATTCTTCATAATTGATCATAATTCTATTGTCTGCTATTGTCTATTGTGACATCACAGTTACGTCATATCCCCCGAATGAAATTTCCACCATTTCAGATGTCCATGCATGGCAGGCAAAACAGTTGCGATGACCCTTCTCAGCCACCATAACCTCAACACAAACGAGTTGGCTTGTCCTATATCTTGCCATACGACGAGATGACTACTGTATGGTTGGTATATTCGTTCCTCACATCCTATTCCTACGAAGTAGGCTACCATCTGCAAATTGTCCGGTAGTCAGTGAGTGAGTGAGTGAGTCCACCCGAATCCTTTCGTCGGCAAAATAAAAAGAACCGTTGACATTAGAACCTTGATTTTTTGCATGGAGGTGCATTAGGGGATTGTTACCAGCAAGTTCTGAGCAAACCTACTTTTGGTGAAAATTTCTTTTGATTTTCGATGAAATCACTGACAATTCTGACTTGAGCTGTGCCCATCTTAATATAGGCAGGATTTCAACTTGGGGCGGGGGGGGATTTCCAAGAGTTCAGTGCGCGTCGGAGTCCAAATGCCTACCCTACTACGTAGATCCTGTGACCCGAGCCAGTACTTTCTGGCAGGGTGTTTCACAATGTAGGAATATAATTATATTATAATTTATCCCTGAAGATGACTGAAATTATTAGTCACACTGCCATGTAACATTAGGCTCATACAATATATTCGTATTTCCGTACCACTCTGTGGTTTCTACTGAGTGACACTCACACTATACCAGTACATTTTCCACGGACTTCCAGGAAAACCGCGGACGTCAAGGACCCGGATGTAGGTCAAAGGTCACTACATGCATTGCAGAACTGCACAGCCTAGTCTGGATACCTAACCCACATTACGCTACGTCATCCTTCGCTGCATATAGGGTTAGGCCTTGGCCGGCATTTTGTTGACGCGACCTTGACCCCTTGAGCCGAATCACGTGACTTGCGAAGACGCAGAAGTTGTCAACATTGCAACAGCAGGTTGGTGTCTTTTATGTCAGTTTTTACTATTTCAATTTGTGGTTTCTGCTTGAACATGAACATATTTATAGAGTATGGGTGCCAATGACTGGTTAACTCGTACAAAATAGGACAGGGGCTGATGTATTTGTAAAAATATTGACAACTTTGTGCGATGAGTGTGTCCCGTCTTGGCGCCATTGTGAAGCAAGTTTGGCACGAAATGCTGTAAAATAGTGGGTAAATAATGTTTTCGAAAACAGATTATCCGACGACTCAGAATTAGCTCAACTTGGGTGTTTATAAAGTACATATCCCTGCTTGTTTTGAGACCTTCCATTTGTTGTTGCATTCAGTAGTTCAAGTTGAGCACCAATTTAAAGGCAAAGGGTGCGGTAACTGAATTGGTGTGTTTTACAGGTTACAGTCTCGCACGTGTTGATATTCACATTGTCAGTCGTCATTTTGTTCAAATATTTCACCCAAAATCGGATTGCAACCGTTTATATATTATATTATTCATATTCATATATTTTTTACTGCCTATTTAGGGCCTATATATATTCAGTAAATTAAAATTATATCAACAATTAGCTCCCATTACTCCAGCCCCCTCCTCCCCCCCCCCCCACACACACACAAATTTCAATATTTTGATTTTATTTCAGGGTTTTGTGATTCACATATTAATCTGTGAAGAAATTAAATTATTTCATTTAAATTTACAGTGACTTGTGATGCCGATTTGTTTGAGGCAACGCCACAGTCCAACTTTTTGATGATCGAATCGGCTTATTAAGGTGAAGTAACAAAAGATGAATGTTTTTAATTACCATATCTAATAATTCTAATGAGGAAGTCTAAAACCACCTAGTTTTCCAGAGATCTAATTTCTTTGTTTCAAATGAGGCCTCTCTGTGCGCAATATATACAAACACAAATATACAAATATGTAATAGTTTTATGATCTGAACTTGTCTCAGGCATTGGCAATGATGAATTCTTTGGGCCTTGTTAGATATCAAGATATATGATTTTGCAGACTAAGTTTACCTTGGATAAAAATTCAGCGATACTGTGTACGGAATATGTAAATTAGTTCAATGGCTATAACAAAAAAAAAATGTGCTGATTTCCCGTTATACATGTATAAACAGAATCAAGCTGATCCAATTACTTTTTAAGATCACATCAACTAAGAATGGTAGTTTTGCTGTGTGGAAAATGATACATGTACTACATTTTGATACCTACATCATATACTGAACTGTTTCTCGTGTAATAAACTTTCATTCTACACATCATATCGCCATGTGCAATATGAAAGGTATTTTATAAACATTATGTCATTAGCGCAAACAAATCAAAATTGAACCTGTCCTTTAATACACAAATCATGTGTACTCTTGCTCTCATGTTGCAGAACCTAAAACCACCATTGAGTTTGGAGGGAAAGTTCAAACCTGAACACTGGCTGTCATATATGTGGAGGAATTGAAAGTAAGATACATTCTAATTTTAATTAGCAATTGCTTAAGATGAGTTTGTTATTTATTCAGTGGGTGGCACTGAACAAACACATCAAAAAATGGTTTTCTAAAAACAAAACAAAAACTTTGTTTTTACATGTAGATATTAAATCTGGAAAGATCTGTAAGCTTATTCTAGAATTTTGATGTGTTTCTAGAAATAAATATATTTTCTTGTAATTTCATAAGACATAAGTGGACTAATACGTAGTCTTTAATATCTAACTAATTACCCCAAAGTTATTTACGCTGCTAGCTTTCAGATTTACCTTCAATATTTAATGTATTAGAATCACTAATATGATTTTTTTTAAATATTCTAGGACATTAAATGTCATTTTCTTATTGCAAGAAAAATAATCGGTTCATAGGGTAAAAATCTTTAAAATTTATGAGTTAAATTTTCTCACCCCATGGACAGATTATCTTTCACAAAACAAGAAAATGACAGTTTCAGTCCCAAAATATGTTGAAGAATTCAATGTAGAAGATCAATATGTAAGCTATCATCACAAGCAAAATTTGGGTAATTTATCTTGGATAGCAAAAAAATCAATTATCATTTATGTAGCATGTTTGTAAAAAAAAATGGTTTTACATCCATATTAATTAATTAACATTCATCACTCATTTCACCACAGCCTTCCAAGTTTGGTTGAACTATTTACAATTTCTCGGGGAATACATGTATCTCACAAGTTGATAAAAATAATCTGTTTCCCTTGGTATGTAATACTAGTATACTAGTTATGTGCTAAAAATAATTATATCTTATTCAGTGCACAGTTAGTATTGTTTAAGCTTACATATTGCTGAGGAACAAACAAGTTTACCTA
Organism: Hanleya hanleyi; assembly: GCA_036873755.1. Classification (NCBI taxonomy): domain Eukaryota; kingdom Metazoa; phylum Mollusca; class Polyplacophora; order Lepidopleurida; family Hanleyidae; genus Hanleya; species Hanleya hanleyi. Next base: position 15,887 of record JAVTVY010030587.1, read on the forward strand.
TACATGGTCAAATAGAATGTAAGTGATCAAATTGTCTTCATATGGTGACCTTAGGGTTCTTTAGACCGTCAGATTATATGTACCTTGAACCCTTCAGACATGTCAGATGAATTTGTAATTGTATACATTGAGAAACGGTAGCTAGGGTTCACTACAACTTATATGGACAATTGTGAAGTAGACATTTAGATGACTTCAGTGAAAAAATAGCTCTTTAAAAGGTAGAATGAAGTATACTTGCTATGTTGATGTGATTCTATATATGGGTTAGTTAAGATTTTTCAGATATATCATAACTTACATTTGTTTCGTTCTACAGCTTGAAGATTGAAATACCAGAAGTGAAGAGAAACAGAAATAAAAGAAGACATTTTGAAAATGCAGACCCATGCTCTCTTCAATGTGGACTGGACATATTAACTCTTACATTATGATTTTTCGAGAAATAACAGAGTACTGAATGATACAGGCCTTCATATATGGAATAATACAGGGAACAACACATAGAAAATATTAAAATAACTGAATCTTTAATATCTGAACTGAGAGGAGTATAACATGGACTGATTGTGAATCAGACGGAATTGATCCATGAACTGGCTTCCAATGAATGTGGAGTCACATGTTTTTCTCTGCAGTACCATGAACACTGTTATAAATAGACTTTGAAATGTGGGATAGGGAGTACCGGTATGCCATTTGACAGAATATTCTTTAATTTTAGGTGTGTAGCAATCCATTGCCTCCAAATGCTTTTAAACTGAACCTTGAAAGACTAAAAGGACTTAAATATTAGGCCAAAAAAATGTGATGCCGTGTAATACAACATCCTGCGGGTTTTTTCTCTCTCTAAATTATTTTCTTCAACTTTTTTTCCAAATCCACCATTTGTTATGCTGGAACTGCTTTCAATAGACAGAATAAAAATTATATGACATGCAAGTGCTTCCCAGTTATTTATAGGACCTACAGTCATTCAAAATGAATTTTAGGTTTCCTGTAACCCTACGAACTCATATTTTTTGTGATAAATATAAATCAGCATCACTGTTGTTGCACTTTCTCTTCCACAAGACTGAGATCAATAAATCCTTTCAGTAATAATCATCTACACATGTCCAGTTCCATATCAGTTGTAAAACCACTCTAGCGCTAGGTGCACCCACTTCAATTATGCATCAAAGCGAAGAAGCCAAGGGACATCTCTTTTGAGATTTGATTTGACTGGGTTCGCGCAGATGGTAATAAATATAATTTTGAAATTCACAAGTTGGAAATCATCTGCATGAAGGCAGTCCAATCAAACCTCGACAGAGATTTGCCTGGGTGTGTTTGTCTCGGTATATGAGAACAGTGGTAACATCATTCACTACACGCCGACATCAAATATATCTTCTCTTCAGTGCGCCTGGTGTTCATTTTTCGCACACTGATTTAAATTGTTAATTTCTGTGAGATGCGTCTAGGAAATTTCGTCCGGTGTGATCGGGAGCAAATAAGCCGCAGATGCATCTTTGCTGAAGCCTCGTACTGGTGTTAGTTTTAAGAAGGTCCACGTGAATATCTAGCGATATTCAACCGGACATGTGCGGATAGATGGCAGCTTTTATAAGAGATATTCTTACTCTTAAATTTGCAATCAACGAATAACTGGCCATTACTAAAGGTGAAATCCGCTTGTCTTATGTATTGGTATTGTTCGCATTTGGTAAAAACATTATGTTCGGTAATGAGTGAGTGAGTGAAGTGAGTCGATCCTAATCCTTCCGTCGGCAAAATAAGGAGAACCATTGACATTAGAACCTTGATTTTTGGCATGAAGGTGCATTAGCGGACTGTTACCAGCAAGTTCTGAGCTGACCTACTTTTGATGAAAATCTCTGGTGATTTTTGATGAAAATCACTGGTGATTCTGACTTGGGCTGTGCCCATCTTAATTTAAGCAGGATTTCAACTTTGGGGGCGGGGGGGGAGGTTTCAAGAGTTCAGTTCGCGTCGGGAGTCCTAATTCCTTCCGTACTTCGTAGGTCCTGTGACGTTTAGTCACACTGCCATGTGATGCATGCAAATACTGCAATTATGGCTTCCCGAAACGGTATGATTAACTTTCAGCCAGTGTAGCATGTATAGTCGGCAATGTTTTCCATAGAGTTGCTTTCTGAATGCTATTAAGCTTCTTTATCAAACCTTGAAAACGAGAACAAAAGTTGGGATTGTTTTTTCAAGCAAACAGTTTTTCTCCAGGTAAAGAAACGTATAACCGCGTTTGCATTCTGCAAAATGTAATCGGCGACGGCTACATTTGCCAGTACCGGTATGTATTTCAATCTACGCAGTTTCAGTTGCATACGCTCACTTCTGTATTTAACAGTTAAGTCATTTCGTATATCTGAGAAGAAACTGACCTCAGAGATGAGGCAATAATAACCATTTAAGGATAACCATAACCATAAAAAGGATAATATGGGAATAGAACCGAAAATGCTTTCTGTTGACGAATTGCAACGGCTGGCAAATTGATCACTTGATTTGGAAGATTCGCCATATCTATATCCGATTTTAATTCTGGTATTTCTTCTATCTTGAGGAGATGCTCATTTCGGAAATATTTAGTTTGATGAAGATTTCCTCGTATTTCATGGCGAACACATTACTGGAAAAGATACCGTGTCGATTCACCGGCGGGGAATTTTCCGTGAGATGCCGACACGTAGATTTGGTCACGTTCAGTGAAAGTTCAGCAATTAATTTTAAATCTAAATACATTCCCCATGTTCCTTGTATTATAGGATCATGAATGTAGCATAGGATCGTGAATACAACACTTCTGCAGAACATAAAAAATCGAGATAATGGTCAAAAACTCAGATTGACTTTCCATGCCTTGTTGGCACACGTTACTCGAATGAACATGTTCCAGACATTGTAGAAAAACATATATTAAAAATATGATAAAACGAATATTTTTATGAGCCTAGAAGTCGAATCAATTCTTTTTTTTAATTTTGTAACCCCATTTGTTTAACCACAGTAATGTCACTTTATTATGACCATGTATTTGTCTGTAGTATATCCGTGATCATAATACATTATACTAATAGTACATCTTTTAGTTTATAAATGGAGATAGCCCTTAAATTCTACAGCAGACCATATATTTCGTGCCTTTTCATTCCCGAATATTCTTTCCGAATACAGTGGAATTCATTTCATGTTTTTCTCGTAAGGCTCGCACGTGTGTTATAACATTTACGGATCAACGTCACGAGAGGCATTATGGGATATGACGTCGCCGCCAAGGCGAAGGTCACAGGACCCGGGGCCAGTCTCTATGTATCCCAACGTTATTAATAGAGACGGGTATCCAGTCTATGCACAGCCCAGAACTAGTCATGCCTTGATCACGTGATAGCCACATGACAATCCCCAGCCCAGAACAAGTCTGTACATGCCTTGATCACGTGATCACCACTTGACCACCACCTTAAATTTTACCCGGGGGAACAAATAAGTAGGTCAATATGACTTTAAATCCCGTGACTATACTACTCCCGGCCAGGAATATGGAGCTTTCGACAGCTGGCTACATACCATATGTGGTTCGTTGACAAACTCAGAAGGCTCCGTGTGGAAGAGGGTGCAGTGCTTGGTTCCAAAGAAGTATAAACAGAAACGGTTATAGATATCTGCTCTCAAATTAGGCTATATGTTTATTGGGTGTCAACTCTGTTACGGCCCCAAATTCTATGACCCCAACTTGAGTAATAAAATCACCATATACTTGAATAGTACACAGTGAACCGATCAATCTCACAGCAATCTTAATAAATCAATACCCTATCAATGTTCCTCAATCGTATACACTGTGTGACAACGTCCTCTAGATTAGTGCACTGCACTGTGAAGGGGCTAGCTTAACTGGAATGTAGGAGCAGAAATGGCGTTGCTCCTATATTCCACTTAACCTAGACGCTCCAACGTACAGCGCACTAATCTGAAGTACGTTGTCACACAATGGTATATGTCGCTATGTAGGATCTTACTTATTTCAACTCAATTTGGCGTTCAGAGCGCCCAGGTCATTCATGAATATCCAATAGCCTTATGACATCACGTCCGCATTTTGGACTACTTTACTTGCAGTTGTGGTGGGAGGGGAGAGGGGCATAAACCTATCGTCTCCGTTTAACCCAAGGTTTTTTCCAGTGACCAGTCCATATATCTACCCGGCATTATGGCGTCACATTGTATGGGCTCGGTAACATCAGAAGATGCCAGTGTAGCCATTTGCGTACACTTCGCTATAAATGACCCAGATGGTCACCGGTTGCAGTGTTCTGAAGTGCTTTGAAGAGTTCTCGGGATTGGTTGACGCTGGCGTTACTGCAAGCCGGTTAGATCCTGCAAGCGACATATCCAAATGGAGGAGGAGATAGGATTTAATTTTAATGATATTGACAGTCACAGACCGCGGACTTTTCTTAAGCGGCTGCAGTAAAATATCATCTGTGTGGTAATATGTCATTTCTGTTACAGTCAACCCGATTAACATATACGTTGGGTAACAGAGTTGAAAATTCATATATCATCATAAAGTTTGTAAAAATATCATACAGCAATTTAAAGGCTGCTATTGTTAGAATGGTGTCCTTTTGGTGTCTCAGATCCAAGAATCAGTGATGAATAATAGAAATGTAAACTTTTTCTGAACGATTTTACCTTTCTAAAATATACCGTAATGGTAGAGTGACTCAAATAGCATTATCTGAAGATCAGCTTCACATACCCAAGTCAAAAATTATGATTTGGTGACGTCATAGCTCTATAAATATCTCATGGTCTACATTAGGGTGACGGACGCAAAGAATTTGAGTCAAAATCTATTCAAACTTTCTTATTGACTACTCGACGGATATACATATTTTCCGTTTGAAACGCAATACACCCACTGGTTGCCATATTTGAAGATCAAAGAAAATCCTCTTTAGCCTTATTGGCTATATGAAGTCACGTACGTTTACGAGAGTTTAACCGATTCAATAGGTCAAGGTAAATGACGGAACGTTAGTGTAGTAGTTAACTTGAAATGTGAAGATATCTGAAGATAGGCTTAACCGTGTATTTAAAATTTGTAATATTGCGAAATTCGTTCTTACTGGATGGAAATTCTTCATAATTGATCATAATTTCATAATTTGGCTGATATTGTCTATTGTGACATCACAGTTACGCCATATCCCCTTGATGATTTTTGCCACCATTTCAGATGTCCTAATATGGCAGTCGATGATCTTGGCAACATCATCGCCTGTCATGTATACGGTCAAAAGGATTGGGTCAAATTGACCAGATATTTTTGGGTGACGGACCCAAAGAATTTGAGTCAAAATCCATTTTGACCCAAACATTTTGGGTCTTTTTGACATCTGAAATTGTCACCATAACCCCATTCGCCTTCTCAGTCACCATAACCGCAACACAAACGTTGCACTGTGCAGATTAGAGTTGGATATGAGTCGTATAACTTGTCATACGAGATTATGACTGTAGTGTATAGTTCGAATATGCATTCCTCATATCCTATAACATTAGGCTCATACACGTATCCTCGTATTTCCGTATCACTCTGTGGTTTCTACTCAGTGACACTAACGCTACACATTTTCCACGAACTTCCGGAAAACGGATATATTTGATAATTTAGTAAGCCTAAATGTTAGGTCAAATTATGTGTACCTGATCGGTCAGTTGGGAATATAAATTGTACAGAGCATCTGTTCCTGTTCATAAGAATATCGAGGTTAGCTTTCCCGTTTGTTGGTTACTTTGGTCTGATCATCTGCACAAGTCCAGGTAATCCCTGAATCCTCGCAGAGGGTTATCGGTTGATACACTGGCTCGCGAGGATGTGATCTGACAAGCTGAGCCACAACAGAAGACGAATTCGTCAGGGCTAAGGTCAGTCGTTTATTAGTAGACTTTCCGAACAGCCTTCGTGACATCATGACCTTTCCGAATATGCTCATATTTTAAAAGAATTAAAAGCCAGCAATGTGACATATATTTCATCCCCTTTGAACTCAAGTTGTGAGTAGCCGTCATTGTTTTGACTGGAGAGACGCCCACGTGTCCTTTCAGCGAGGACATCAAAAGAGACCGTTCTACAGCCTTGTCTGTGAACCCGGCGAAGCGCGCTATAACGCCGTCCGTCCATTGGCTGTTACTTTCAACGGTTTGTTCGAGTAATAACTGTATTGACCCGATCTGAATGCAGGGGTTGGTACGGAGTGTACGGAGAATACAGACCTGCATTATGGAGGATGGGGAAAAACATCGAGAAATAAAAAAATACTCAAAATTCGGTATAAAAACAATCCGAAAAATGGCGTCATTGTGATGTCATCATGCCTGCCAAAATAACGTGTTTTTTTTAATCTCTGTTCGCAAACAAAAATATACTAGGTACTAGGTTATAAGTGGATTGAAGGAAAATATACGCGGTACGGGTACTGGTGTAATTCAGGCGAGCTGTGTGAATGGTGATTTTCAGACAATACCCGAGCACTGAAAATCCGCCTTCCCCGTCACCGTTGGTACATTGTATTCCGTTTCGAGTCCAGAGCAATTTGCTCGTCACGCGTCAGGTGTTGCAAATCATTTTCTGTGAACAATAAACTGAAAACTACATATAGATGAATTACATAACTCCCGAGAAACCAGCGAGGCTCTATTGGGATTTTTTTTGCGAGATACATTTTGTTACAATCCCTTAATAACAAATAAATAATGTGTTACGCAATCGAATATGGCTTTATGAAGTTATATCGTAGTCAGTTCCCGTATTCGCCTTTAGTTCAATTTTCAGACTTGAGACTCGCCATCAATGTCTCTTTGACCCAGGAGAGATTAGAATCTCGACAGTTTCTCACTATTGATTTCAAATACATAACTGCATTAAAAAAAACAATAAAAAATAAATAAATAAATAAATAAAGGTTAGCATGCAAATAGTGGCAAGGATGATTCAGTTTTAGCAGAAAATTTGACCATGAATTTTAAACAATTTATCAAATTTATTTTCATATACCAGTGATCATATTTTTAGTTTGGGGAATTGTTTAAAATTAAGTGTAAATCATTCGAATAAATAATGAATCGCCCTTATACCACGATCTGTATGGTCTGTTTCTGTATTTTGCAGGACCCTATAATTCTATTCCATAATGCATATACTTTGAATTGACCAAAAGTGATACAACCTAATTGTAAGATGCCTGCACGCTCAATATTTAACATTCACGCAAATTCAAAAACTAAATGCACTGCACACGCAACGCCGTTTTCTTCTGGCACACGCTTTTCAGCACTTTCCATAATACTCTGTAACAACAACAACAAAAACAACAACACTCGGTTCACTGAGACCTTAAATCAGTGAAATCAATTCATCTTGACATACTCGATTCTAATCCGAGCTACGTAGGACCTTTCAGTCACACCACGGATAATTTCTGACGTCTGTATAATAATTGTCACCGCTTTGTTTTCGTCTGTGTTCAAACTGTATAGATTGGCGGGAATTCGGGTGTACCTATAAGTCAAATAACAGCGGTCCATCCGTGAGAGCCTCACCTTATGTTACTGGAGGCGGGTTTCCCCCTTGCGTGTGTACATTTCTGTGTCGTACATGTACGTATCGTTATCAGCGAGAAATCGAACACTAAAATCGGAGCTGACATGATCGCTGGCTTGTTCTGTACAGAGGTCTACAAAATATGAGAGCCGCAACAACGTTCCAGTTTTCCGTATATTATTTGAGTAATTTATCATAGTCATGTAAACAACAAGTACGCTGGATCGTCACGTAAATTAGCAGACGAAATTAGCTCGGACAAGTACCACACTACAGCAAACACTAGCCCATCTGCCTAACAACAAAAAAATGGGCCAGGGAAAATCAACGACTTACAGGGAAAGTCTGGAGATGTCGGAGGCCGCCAGTCTTAGACGTGAACTCGAGAAGGTAAAACTAACACAAGCATATAGTTTATATGATATATAATATATAGTTTTGTTTATTTATAGCTAGGTATACAAAGTACACGTTCCTGTAACCTTTAACATGTACGTAAACTTGTCTTAGCATTTACAAGTTAATGTGTGAAAAATATAAAATGTCGCTAATTTGTCTTCCGTATTGCGATTTTACCTAGCTATTTTCCCGAACCGTTTTGAGTCTCGGGTCTTTTAGGAATCACTAAAATTCGCCGACTCCTGCAGTTATAAATTTTGAGAAGGCTATGTTTGTTGTCTGAATATGTCATTGATTATTCACGTCCAGTAAAATAATCCCTACCTAGTCCAAACAAAATCAAGGTGTGGAAATTAGACTGCATTTTCAGCCCTCTGATGGTCTAGAATATCAGCAGAGCAAAATCTCTGTATTTAATAAATAATAATAATAAAATAATAATAAATAATAATTATAAATAATTTATATGGCATCGAATATTACATTGCAATATCCTATGCCTTACAAAATAGTTTCTGTCTTCATTCAAGGTCAAATTCAACAAGAATACACCTTTATGCTAATACAGATCTATATTGTGTAGTTTCGTCTTCAGCTTTAGCCAGCGCATGTGTTCGTGGTTGAATAGACATGCAACCTTGCTCATAACAAATTAATGGGATGTAGGTCCATCCGCGGATTAATTGAGCGTAATGGTGTTCTACCTCCATGATACCTTACATATCATAGCTAGATCATTGTCCTAAACTATGTACGCATGGAAATAAAATGCATCATTATCACGCATATAGTATAAACACTGACACATAATTGCGATAATTGTGAAGTCATATAATTATGTCATTTACAACATCTGTATTTATGTAGTAATGATAATATAAATAATTCAGGTACGTGTTAAGTGACCATTGATAAATGAAAATATGTGTAGCCATGGTAACCAATGGAGCAGTATCCCACCCACACGCGATCAAACACAGAATAATGTTGAAGCGTTATGGGGGATTTATACGCGAAAAATTGATTAAACATATTTTCGGGTAAAAAGACCTACATTGGTTTAAGGGGTAACCCAACCACACTGGTTTCAGCGATGGTTAATTACCCCCAAAATATCCCATGAAATGACACTTCAAACAAGAATTGCAAATTTCCTCCTGTTGTTCAGTGTGATGTCGGTATTTCTCCACTATATTTAAATGTAACTCCAAGAAAACAAAATATTACATCCGAACTATTCTGACATTTCTGATGCAAATAAATTTCCCACGCCACGTTTTCCATGGAAAATCTTTGCTCGGTCATAAGTAAACTCCTCAAATACAGACAAGATTGCAGACATTGTTACATGGACAATCGTCCAAGTGCAACTAGTGAATAGTCTATTGTCAAGTGCATGCTCTATTGTCACAGCCATGGAGTGAATGGCCTATTGTTGGGACAGTTTACACAGTAACAAAAGAACCAAAAGAAAAGTGAGCGACCCAAAGTCCAAAGTGTTCTTCTATTGAGGTATTTCAAGCAAAGATACTGGGTGAAAAAAAATCAATACCGTAGTTCACCTACCAGAGACAGAACTTGGTCAAATTAGGAGGTGCGGGCAGGGCTCGCTCGCTTGATCTGATTCATAGGAAGTCAAACATAGTTTGGTTACCACTTAAAAACAAGTTTACATGGTTAGGCCTATATGGAACAGTAGACGCAACATTTACAGTTTTACATTGTAGACATCTGATCTTCTCCATTCTAACAATTATCCCGTTTTGATTACATTGAGCGGTTGAAATGGTTACAGTCTTAGGTAACATTGTTGCATAAAGGTGCATTGGGCAGAAACATGGTTGTATTGGGTAGTAATATTGATATATTGAACAGTAACATGGTTACATTGAACAGTATGTTACTATTGAACAGTAACATGGTTACATTTAACAGTAACCATCATTTAACAGTAACATGGTTACATTGAACAGTAATATGGTTACATTGAACAGTAAGATGGTTACATTGAACAGTAAGATGGTTACATTTAACAGTAACATGGTTACATTTAACAGTAACATGGTAACATTTAGCAGTAAGATTGATACATTGAACAGCAACATGGTTACATTAAATGGTAACATGATTACATTGAACAGTAACATGGTTACATTTAACAGTAACATGGTTACATTGAGCAGTAACATGGTGACATTGAACAGTAACATGGTTACATTGAGCAGTAACATGATTACATTGAACAGTAACATGGTTACATTTAACAGTAACATGGTTACATTGAGCAGCAACATGGTTACATTGAACAGTAGCATGGTTACATTGAACAGTAATATGGTTACATTGAGCAGCAACATGGTTGTATTGAACAGTAACATGGTTACATTAAACAGTAACATGAAAACATTGAACAGTAACATTGTTTACATTGAGCAGTAACATGGTTACATTGAACAGTAACATGGTTACATTGAACAGTAACATGGTTACATTGAACAGCAACATGGTTACATTGAGCAGTAACATGGTTACATTGAACGGTAACATGGTTACATTGAACGGTAACATGGTTACATTGAGCAGTAACATGGTTACATTGAGCAGTAACATGGTGACATTGAACAGTAACATGGTTACATTGAGCAGTAACATGGTTACATTGAACAGTAACATGGTTACATTGAACAGTAACATGGTTACATTGAGCAGTAACATGGTTACATTGAACAGTAACATGGTTACATTTAACAGTAACATGGTTATATTGAACAGTAACATGGTTACATTGAGCAGTAACATGGTTACATTGAACAGAAACATGGTTACATTGAACAGTAACATGGTTACATTGAGCAGTAACATGGTTACATTGAACAGTAACATGGTTACATTGAGCAGTAACATGGTTACATTGAACAGTAACATGGTTACTTTGCACAGTAACATGGTTACACTGAGCAGTAACATGGTTACATTAAACAGTAACATGGTTACATTGAATAGTAACATGTTTACATTGAGCAGCAACATGGTTTTATTGAACAATAACATGGTTATATTAAACTGCAATTTCTTACATTGAACAGTATCATTGAACAATACATGGTTGAAATAAATTCGGTCATGTTGAACAATGACACGCTTATATTAAACAGTATGGTTATATTTATATTGAACACCGCCATGGTTATATTGAACAGCACCATTGTTATATTGAACAGTAACATTGATATATTGAACAGCACCATGGTTATATTGAACAGTGACATTGTTATATTGAACAGCACCATGGTATATTGAACAGTACCATGGTTATATTGAACAGTAACATTGATATATTAAACAGCACCATTGTTATATTGAACAGTAACATTGATATATTGAACAGCACCATGGTTATATTGAACAGTAACATTGATATATTGAATAGCACCATGGTTATATTGAACAGTAACCTGGTTATATTGAACAGTAACATTGATATATTGAACAGTACCATTGTTATATTGAACAGTGCCATGGTTATATTGAACAGTAACATGGTTATATTGAACCCCGCCATGGTATATTGAACAGTACCATGATTATATTGAACATTAACATTGATATATTGAACAGCACCATTGTTATATTGAACAGTAACATTGATATATTGAACAGCACCATGGTTATATTGAACAGTAACATTGATATATTGAACAGCACCATGGTTATATTGAACAGTAACATGGTTATGTTGAACAGTAACATGGTTATATTGAACACCGCCATGGTATATTGAACAGTACCATGGTTATATTGAACAGTAACATTGATATATTGAACAGCACCATGGTTATATTGAACACCAACATTGATATATTGAACAGGGCCATGGTTATGTTGTTCAGTAACATTGATATATTGAACAGCACCGTGGTTATATTGAACACCAACATATTGAACAGCGCCATGGTTATATTGAACAGTAACATTGATATATTGAACAGCTCCGTGGTTATATTGAACAGTAACATTGATATATTAAGCAGCACTATGGTTATATTGAACAGTAACATTGATATATTGAGCAGCACCATGGTTATATTGAACGGTAACATTGATATATTGAACAGGGCCATGGTTAGGTTGAACAGTAACATTGATATATTGAACAGCACCATTGATATATTGAACAGCTCCGTGGTTATATTGAACAGTAACATTGATATATTGAACAGCTCCATGGTTATATTGAACAGGAACATTGATATATTAAGCAGCACTATGGTTATATTGAACGGTAACATGGTTACATTGAGCAGTTGAATGAACCTAAACCCGATGACGTATTATATCTCTTTCAATCGCGTGATGAATTGTGCATGCGTCATCTGCATGACAGGTTATCACTTATCCAGAAATCTAACATCGCTTATGTAACACGAAACTAATTGAATTGTCAACGCACAGTACATGTGCTACACGGCGTGAAATCCTATACATGTATGTAACCCGATACACCAAATTAAAGCATGCTCTTCCGGCTGTGCCAGTCTAAGGAGCTCGCGCTGGCAATTAAGTTGATGTCCTGTTACATGAAGGAGGTGATCGGTTAATTGAATTGTTTCAGGCCTATTGCCACTAATTGAAATATTTCCTTCACAAGATTTTTATTCATTGGCATAAAGAACAAACTTTTGTTGTATACTCAGCTCAATCAAATGGCATTGGGTCATATGATTCTGGAATAACAAGGTCGTGAAGTACATGTAGTGTGTATGTGCAAAATCTCCCTCTTAACGGTGAAAATACCTTCTATTTTTTCTGTGGACATATGAAAATCGACCAGAAAACAAGAACCAGCTTTGAAATACTTCTGTATTTTTCTGTGAACATATGGAAATCGAGCAGAACAAAAACCATGTTTGGTCCACGAATATACATGCTGAACCAGCGATCGTTACACAGAAAAAAACATCCTTAAAAATTTAAGGAATATTCCCTGACTATCACACCAACGGAATATTCCTCAATATAACTAAAGAATATTCCTGCATGTAAGGAATTTCCTTAACATGTACGGAATATTCCTTGTTGAATTTTAAGGAATATTCCTTAAATTTTAAAGAATTTTTTTTTCGGTGTACATATACAATTTGTTTTGGTTCTAGTCGATCTTCATGCGTTTACAATGAGAAATAATACATACAATATTAGTGATTACAATAAATTCAGTGATTATGCACAAATACACTTGCTTTTGACAAAGTTATGAGAGAATCACAAGATCCAATGCCTTGTAATTATTCTGAGCATCTAACAAAATGTTGTTTTATGCCAATCAAGTAATATTTAATTCTTGGCACTCGATCTACACCCCATGGGGGCCAAATCCTCGTTAAAACGCGCCACGTTCTTTTCACATATGTGCAGACAATGAATCTTCCACTGTAACTTTTCACCTAAAACTGAAACATCAACGCATTTTCCATTCAAATTACTTATGCATGCCACATATAACCTTAGAAAATGTATAGACAGTCCCTAAGCTGATTAACTGGTGGGTGCCAGATTTCGATAAAACTATGAACCACAGAATAGACACAGTTGAATGGCCTGTGGGATATTAGTGGCCAGATGTCCACGTATATTTTCAATAAATTATGAAAATTAATTCATTTTTTTTTCAAATAGATTTTTTATTTTATTTTTCTAAATGTTTTGCTCTTCCATCCGGACTCAAATAAAGTTTTAATTTTCTACCATACCTTGACCTCTATGACATAGAAAAAAAAGACTATGCCATAGCGGTCAGTGTATGGTATAGGAAATTAAAACGGTAGTAACTCGGCTTGACATCAAAGGGAATGACTTCATTTGAGTCAAGATGAGAGAGAAAAACTTTTAGGAAAATATAAAATAAAAAAAATCTAATTGATTTATTTTTAATTATTAATTTTTCATAATTTATTGAAAATATATTTAGACATCTACCATCCAATATCTCACAGGCCAGGCAACTGTGATAATGGAAACATGATTATGTTCATACTGAAATAAATATATTTCATGTTGATATCTACCACATTGTACAAGTACTTGTGTTATAATATGCACTGGTAGACATGTATGATCATTAATCCGCGGTCGGACCTACGTGTACTTCCCTAAGGAGACTAAGGAACGTAGGTTCTTCCGCCGATTAACTGAGCGCAGTAGATAAGAAGCTGACACAAAAAGCTCCAGCAAGAGGGCGGGGTCAATTTGGTTGGTGAATTGAAATTTGTAAGCATCAGTTTTATTCCTACGAAGTAAGCTACCATTTGCAAATTGTCCGATAATGAGTGAGTCAGTGAGTGAGTCAGTCAGTCAGTCCATCCGAAACCTTTCGTAGGCAAAACAAGGAGAACCGTTGACATTAGAACCTTGATTTTTGGCATGAACTTGCATTAGGGCATTGTTACCAACAAGTTCTGAGCTGACCGAATTCTGATGAAAATTTGATTTATAATTATTTTTTATTATTTATTGATGACTCAGCGAGTGCACTGTCATGCTCATCGGGAACCCTTGGCTGTATGCTTCATTGTGACTTTTGAAGGTTCCCTGATATGGCATATCACGTTGGACACACCTGTTCTCGTAAAATCACTTAGATGGGTGACCTCGTGCTGTTCTGCTGGGCTGATCACTATCCAGGGTAATAGAAACTGAGGGCGATAATAGTTGATACGCTAATGACTCACCAGCGGTGACATCTGGAAAAGTTAATAGTACCCACTGTCAATTAGAGACACTATATAAATTCTCTCATGGTAGCACATAGGGGCCCCAAGTCATCTCTCGAGTACACACTTAAATTATATCAAACCCTACTTCGTAGGTCCTGTGACGTTGGTCACACTGCCATGTAGATAATCAGTTCTCATTTTGAGTCTCTCAATTAGGATCAGACATCATTGTATATCGAAAAAAGAAACAGAAAATGTAAAGAAAATTTCTTGATATCTTCTATTATGACTAGAATTGATTTCCCTTCTGAATATCCTGTTTCATTCGATGACAAAACTGTAGAATATCCGGACTTCATTGAACCGAGTTGATATAGGAAATGCTATGTTGATGGTAAATCCATGGTAACGGTGTCCTGGTTTGTATATAGACGTAATGGAAGTTGGTTATTTATAGATATATATATATTCTCTACTAATTATATGATTTATGTAGCAGCACCTGATGAGGGTATATCGGGAGGGGGGGTTTCATAGTATAATTCGTGTTGATCATTTTACCAATAGGCCTATCAACGTACTTAATGGTATCATACATTCTGAAAGTAATATGATAGAAATAGCAAAATTCACAGACATTAAATGTTTATAATTCGGTGATTAGGGGCCAGTTATTTCTGAATGTTCAGGCCAGTCTCCATTTCTTTAAAAGTGACGGGGGGACTAATTAAAATCTGGGAATATTTTTTCTTGTTCAGCTCACACATCAGTAACCATACCAGGCCTGGGCTTTTTGACTGTAGGCCCTACCTATCCAGCCTCCCTTCCTCTAAATATTTTTCTTACCCCTTGAGCTAGAGAGCTGAAACTTACCACGCTGTATCCAACCACCTCGCTGAGGGTCTAATAATATGATAAATGAACCTGCGAAATGGAGCATGCGCTGTGGGAGAGGATGCGCTATACCTTCGTGTCAATCTCTACCAACAAAATCCAATATGGCCGCTCTGATGACGTCACAGTGACGTCATTTTCCCAGAAGACATTTTTGGTCGTATTTTTTCGAATGTTTATTTATGTGATTTTCTTCCCAAAAATTAGCAAATATTAAACTAATATGAATAGTTTCGCTCACTCTCATCCTAAGAAAAGCAAATACTTTGAAGAAAAATAACGAAAACATCACTTTTCTTTTATGACCGCCATTTTAAATTTACCCATGATTCACTGCTCGACATCCTCGCGAGCCAGTGTATCGATCGATCTGTTAGGATTTTGGATTTACCTGAAGTTGTGAAATGCGGCTCGAGGGTGGGAAAAATGCAGATATGCTCAAAATTGCCCCAATATGATAAGCTTCAAAGTCACGGAGTGTCAGCTCTCAGTTTTGTGTCGTTCCAGAGGGTGGGAAGTTTGGATCAAAATATAGGAAATATAGGAGATTTTGTGTAAAATATAGGAAAATATAGGAATGGCTAAAAAATATAGGAAAATATAGCAAATATAGGAATTATAGAAGGCACTTGTAGGCCTGCCTCTTGTTCTGGCCTAAATAAACATGCAGTCGATCCTAATCTGATTAAAAGCAGATTCAGATTAACAGAATAACAAATTATCTAACTAGTAAATCAGATTGAGTCGGTCCAGGAGACTAGATAATTTTAAGAGTGTATCTTTTCTACCAGTATATGTTTGGGTGTAGCAGGAAACTGTAAAAATATAGTTTACAAATGATTTCCTTGAAATATGCTTCAGTTAGATTTACTTCAAGCTTTCCTAGCTGCAGGTTCCGGTCGTTTATAAACGTCCCAGGCAGTGCATTTACCAGTATGTCACGAGAACTTTATGTACTTTTATTTGTTTTTCTCGCTATATTTCTGCATACATGTATATACAGAATATATATTAAATGATTTCTGAACTTTGTTGCACTATATTGTTACAATATGTAGACATACTGCAACATAAGGACAACGATTCAACTTTAGTTTACGTAAACATTGACTAATGGATCATTCAAGCATATATGCATAGTAGCAAGAGTTATTTTGTGGCCTAGAACACTGTTGTGAGGTGTGAATTCGATTAATTTTGTGTCAATAATTTAATATTTTGTGTGACTGGCTTTTCATAGCTGTATATCATTCTGCTGAATTCTAAAGATTTTGATCAACCTGAAATAATTGTGATTTAAATATAAAATGTAAGAGGAGTGAAATTGACTTAAAATTCATGTTATACTTTATAATAAATCGATTCAAGAGAATGGGCAATTCCCACTATAGTTCAAGATAATCCCTGGACAAATTATGCTGTCTGACCTCGATGGCAGTTGGCGGTGCACAGACACCTGGCTGGCAGCTAGAGATGTGGTTCGTCAATCCGAACGCTTCCCTATGTCTTCATCCCAAAATATATTTTTAATCGATGCTATTTTCGACCTGAACTTGCCAAAATTATCATAAATGTAAGCATATTCAGCCATGTTTTAATGGTAGGAATATTTTATCCATATTATCCTATCTATATCAGTTATCAATATTTGAAGAAGAAAAAACGCTTCATGTTATAAACATAGGGGAGAGATCATGAGAACAACCCGCGTACACGGTGGCCCACGTGTTGTGTACCAGTGTAGCTGACACCGGGGCAAGAAAACATTGTCCAGAGATTAATGTGGAAAGACCTGATTATAGATATTAACATGTTCTCTCCCAACAAAATCCAATATGGCCGCTCTGATGACGTCACGGTGACGTTATTTCTCCAGAAGACATTTTTGGTCCATTTTTCGAATTTTTCATTTATGTGATTTTCTTCCCAAAACTAGCAAATAAAAAACTAACGTGAAATAAAGTAGTTTCGCTCACTTTCATCCTAAGAAAAGCAAACACTTTGAAGAAAAATAACGAAAACAGGCACCATTTTAAATTTACCCATGATTCACTGCTCGACATCCTCGCGAGCCAGTATATCGATCGATGTGTTAGGATTTCAGATTTACCTGGACTTGTGCAGATGCTGCTCGAGGGTGAATGAGATGCAAATATGCTCAAAATTGCCCCAATATGACAATTCAATTTCACGAAGTGTCAACTCTCAGTTTTTTGTCGTTCCACAGATAGGGTAGTTGGAGGGGGCGGCGTGAAGGGTGATAATGATTTGGTGGGTTTCGCCTACATTGATTCAGCAATTATCGTCCGAATTTTTTTAAACCTGATTTCAGACCATATCCTTAATTTCTGCAAACTTGATTGAAGAAATTGAAGGGATACACCTCTGCGTATTCCATGTTTGAATGCCTGAAAATGCGAATGTAAATACGTCTGAGACCAGATATTTCGAAGATTAGGCCCCAGAATTTAGGACCAATCAGCCTAATTCATGGACGATAATGTTTACCCTCATCAGGCCTGCAAGTGGCTCACAGTGAAAATATAGGAGAATTATAGGAATTTTCTGAATAAAATATAGGAAAATATAGGAAATAAAAATGTGTAAGACAGGTCACTACCACATTGGATGTTCCAAAATTGTTATAGTTTTCCGGTGTTTAATCAATTTATTTCCACTGAATGCGATCATAGTTGTAGTGATTGAGGAAACCCGTTCTGCTGCATGGTTCAACAAAGAGAGATTGAGATATTTTCATTTTTTTCTGAAATGTATTTCCTCATGCCAATTTGACTCACGAGAGTTTTCACGAGAAAAAGCCAAAATATAGGAAATATAGGATGTTTGGGGTAAAATATAGGAAAATATAGGAATGACTAAAAAATATAGGAAAATATAGCAAATATAGGAAACATAGAAGGAACTTGCAGGCCTGCGTCTTGTTCTGCCCCAAATAAACATGCAATCGGTCCTAATCTGATTAAAAGCAGATTCAGATTAACAGAATAACAAATGATCTAACGAGTAAATCAGATTGAGTCGGTCCAGGAGATAATTTTAAGAGTGTATCTTTTCTATCAATATATGTTTGGGTGTACAGGAAACTGTAAATATGTAGTTTACAAATAATTTCCTTGATATGTAACTGAAGACGCATTTGTGTGCTTCAGTTAGATATCCTTCAAGCTTCCCTAGCTGTAGTTTCCGGTCGTTTATAAACATCCCAGTGCATTTACCAGTATGTCAGGAAAACTTTATGTGCTTTTAATTCTTTTTTCACTATTTTTCTGCATATAAACAGAATATATATTAAATGATTTCTGAACTTTGTTGCACTATATTGTTACAATATGTAGACATACTGCAACATAAGGACGACGATTCAACTTAGTTTACGTAAATATTGATTAAAGGATCATTTAAGCATATACTTAGTAGCAAGAGTTATATTGTGGCATGAAACACTGTTGTGAGGTGTGAATTTGTTTAACTTTGTATCAATAATTTACTACTTTATGTTATTGGCTTTTCATAACTGTATCATTCTGTTGGATTCTAAAGATTTTGGTCAACCTGAAATAATTTTGATTTGAATATAAAATGTAAGAGGAGTGAAATTCATGTTATCATACTTTATGATAAATCGATTCAAGAGAATGGGCAATTCCCATTATAGTTCAAGATAATCCCTGGACAAATTATGCTGTCTGGCCTCGATGGCAGCTGGCGGTGCACATACACCTGGCTGGCAGCTAGAAATGTGGTTCGTCAATCCGAACGCTTCCCTATATGTCTTCATCCCAAAATATATTTTTAATCGATGCTATTTTCGACCTGAACTTGCCAAAATTATCATAAATGTAAGCATATTCAGCCATGTTTTAATGGTAGGAATATTTTATCCATATTATCCTATCTATATCAGTTATCAATAGTTGAAAAAAACGCTTCATGTTATAAACATAGGGGAGAGATCATGAGAACAACCCGCGTACACGGTGGCCCACGTGTTGTGTACCAGTGTAGCTGACACCGGGGCAAGAAAACATTGTCCAGAGATTAATGTGGAAAGACCTCATTATAGATATTAACATGTTCTCTCCCAACAAAATCCAATATGGCCGCTCTGATGACGTCACGGTGACGTCATTTCTCCAGAAGGCATTTTTGGTCGATTTTTCGAATTTTTCATTTATGTGATTTTCTTCCCAAAACTAGCAAATAAAAAACTAACGTGAAATAAAGTAGTTTCGCTCACTTTCATCCTAAGAAAAGCAAACACTTTGAAGAAAAATAACGAAAACAGGCACCATTTTAAATTTACCCATGATTCACTGCTCGACATCCTCGCGAGCCAGTATATCGATCGATGTGTTTGGATTTTAGATTTACCTGGACTTGTGCAGATGCTGCTCGAGGGTGGATGAGATGCAAATATGCTCAAAATTGCCCCAATATGACAATTCAAATTCATGAACTGTCAACTCTCAGTTGTTTGTCGTTCCACAGATACGGTAGTTGGAGGGGGCGGCGTGAAGGGGGAGGGGGTGATAATGATTTGGTGGGTTTCGCCTACATTGCTTCAGCAATTATCGTCCGAATTTTTTTAAAGCTGATTTCAGACCATATCCTTAATTTCTGCAAACTTGGTTGAAGAAATTGAAGGGATACACCTCTGCGTATTCCATGTTTGAATGCCTGAAAATGTGAATGTAAATACGTCTGAGGCCAGATATTCCGAAGATTAGTCCCTAGAATTTAGGACTAATTCAGGGACGATGATGTTTAGCCTCATCAGGCCTGCAAGTGGCTCACAGTGAAAATATAGAAGAAAATATAGGTGAGAAATTTGCCAAAATGAAGGAGAATTATAGTTTTTTTTCTGAATAAAACATAGGAAAATATAGGAAATAAAGGAGTGTAAGACAGGTCACTACTACATTGGATGTTCCAAAATTGTTATAGTTTTCTGGTGTTTAATCAAATTATTTTCACTGAATGCGATCATAGTGGTGGTGATTGAGGAGACCCGTTCTGCTGCTTGGTTCAACAAAGAGAGATTGGAATGTTTTCAATTCTTTTCTGAAATGTATTTCCTCATGCCAATTTGACTCATTTCAGAGCAATGGTGAAAGTTTTCACGAGAAAAAGCCAAAATATAGGAAATATAGGAGGTTCGGGGTAAAATATAGGAAAATATGGGAATGACTAAAAAATATAGGAAAATATAGCAAATATAGGAAACATAGAAGGAACTTGCAGGCCTGCGTCTTGTTCTGCCCCAAATAAACATGCAATCGGTCCTAATCTGATTAAAAGCAGATTCAGATTAACAGAATAACAAATGATCTAACTAGTAAATCAGATTTAGTCGGTCCAGGAGACTAGATAATTTTAAGAGTGTATCTTTTCTATCAATATATGTTTGGGTGTACAGGAAACTGTAAATATGTAGTTTACAAATAATTTCCTTGATATATAACTGAAGACGCATTTGTGTGCTTCAGTTAGATATCCTTCAAGCTTCCCTAGCTGTAGGTTCCGGTCGTTTATAAACATCCCAGTGCATTTACCAGTATGTCAGGAAAACTTCATGTGCTTTTAATTGTTTTTTTCACTATTTTTCTGCATATAAACAGAATATATATTAAATGATTTCTGAACTTTGTTGCACTATATTGTTACAATATGTAGACATACTGCAACATAAGGACAACGATTCAACTTTAGTTTAAGTAAACACTGACTAATGGATCATTCAAGCATATATACATAGTAGCAGGAGTTATTTTGTGGCCTAGAACACTGTTGTGAGGTGTGAATTTGATTGATTTTGTGTCAATAATTTAATATTTTGTGTGACTGGCTTTTCATAGCTGTATATCATTCTGCTGAATTCTAAAGATTTTGGTCAACCTGAAATAATTTTGATTTGAATATGAAATGTAAGAGGAGTGAAATTGACTTAAAATTCATGTTATCATACTTTATGATAAATCGATTCAAGAGAATGGGCAATTCCCATTATAGTTCAAGATAATCCCTGGACAAATTATGTTGTCTGACCTCGATGGCAGCTGGCGGTGCACAGACACCTGGCTGGCAGCTAGAGATGTGGTTCGTCAATCCGAACGCTTCCCTATGTCTTCATCTCAAAATATATTTTTAATCGATGCTATTTTCGACCTGAACTTGCCAAAATTATCATAAATGTAAGCATATTCAGCCATTTTTATCTCGCCTTACGAAGTAAAGGGGAGATATTGTGAGGGGGGGGAAGAGGATGTCGTCGTCGGTGTCGGTGTCGGTGTCCCCTGCCTGGAAATGAATGGGTTTTTGGTTTAGCAAGTTAAAAAAAAATCTAGAAAAAATATAAAAAAATATGGGGGGTGGGTATGCCACCTGGGGGTACTACCCCTGGGGTGCTCTAATGTTAAAATCCCTATGAATGAGTTTTGCGTTTAGCTGAAGTGCACATGTACATCTGTACTTGGAAAGTTTATTGCAGTTGTCAGCTGTCATTGGATGATTATGAAACTTGGTACACATGTTTCTTATGATAAGAGGATGTACCTGTGCTATTTTTGAGAAGAAATATTAATTTTTCTCAAAATTATGGCAATGAATGAGTTTTCTGTTTAGGTAAATTGTACATGTAGGCCTCTACATGTATACATATACATCTACATGGTAAGTTTGCTCCAGTTGTCATCTGTCATTGGATGATTATGAAACTTGGTACACATGTTTCTTATGATTAGAGGATGTACCTGTGCTATTTTTGAGAAGAAATATTAATTTTTCTCCAAATTATGACAAATGAATAGTTTTATGTTTAGGTAAATTGTACATATACATGTACATGGTAAGTTTGCTCCAGTTGTCAGCTGTCATTGGATGATTATGAAACTTGGTACACATGTTTCTTATGATAAGAGGATGTACCTGTGCTATTTTTGAGAAGAAATATTAATTTTTCTCAAAATTATGGCAATGAATGAGTTTTCTGTTTAGGTAAATTGTACATGTAGGCCTCTACATGTATACATATACATCTACATGGTAAGTTTGCTCCAGTTGTCATCTGTCATTGGATGATTATGAAACTTGGTACACATGTTTCTTATGATTAGAGGATGTACCTGTGCTATTTTTGAGAAGAAATATGAATTTTTCTCCAAATTATGACAAATGAATAGTTTTATGTTTAGGTAAATTGTACATATACATGTACATGGTAAGTTTGCTCCAGTTGTCAGCTGTCATTGGATGATTATGAAACTTGGTACACATGTTTCTTATGATAAGAGGATGTACCTGTGCTATTTTTGAGAAGAAATATTAATTTTTCTCAAAATTATGGCAATGAATGAGTTTTCTGTTTAGGTAAATTGTACATGTAGGCCTCTACATGTATACATATACATCTACATGGTAAGTTTGCTCCAGTTGTCATCTGTCATTGGATGATTATGAAACTTGGTACACATGTTTCTTATGATTAGAGGATGTACCTGTGCTATTTTTGAGAAGAAATATTAATTTTTCTCCAAATTATGACAAATGAATAGTTTTATGTTTAGGTAAATTGTACATATACATGTACATGGTAAGTTTGCTCCAGTTGTCAGCTGTCATTGGATGATTATGAAACTTGGTACAGATGTTTCTTATGATTAGAGGATGTACCTGTGCTATTTTTGACAAGAAATATTAATTTTTCTCCATATTATGGCAAATGATTGAGTTTTGCATTTAGCTGAAGTGCACATGTACATCTGTACACCACAGTTTGCTGCAGTTGTCAGCTGTCATTGAATGATTATGAAACTTGCTACACATGTTTCTTACAGTTCGTCCTAGGTCACAGCTCTCCCGCAGTAATCCCACACGGGACTGACCTATCCAGCAGTAATCCAAAATGGCATTGGCCTATCCAGCAGTATTGCCATATGGGACTGACTTATCCAGCTGTAATCCCAAACGGAAATCAACTATCCAGCAGTAATCCCAGACCGAACTAGTCTATCCAGCAGTAATCCCATTTGGGACTGGCCTATTCAGCAGTAATCTCACACAGGACTGACCTATCCAGCAGTAATCCCAATGGCACTGGCCTATCCAGCAGTAATGCCACACGGGACTGACCTATCCAGCAGTAATCCCAGACCGGACTGGCCTATCCTGCAGTAATCCCACATGGGACTGGCCTATCCAGCAGTAATTCCACAAGGGAATGGTTTATGCAGCAGTAATCTCTCATGGGACTGACCTATCCAGATGTAATATGACACTGGATTGCAATTTGCAGCAGTAATCCCACATGGCACTGACCTATCCAGCCATAATTTAACATGGGACTGACCTATTCCACTGTAATCTCACACAGGTTTAGCCTATCCAGCAGTAATCTCACACGGGACTGGCCTCCTCAGCCATAATCCCACACAGGATTGCCGTATGCAGCAGTAATCCCACACGGGACTGCCTATGCAGCAGTAATCCCACACGGGACTGTCCTATCCAGCATTAATCCCATACGAGACTCATCTATCCAGCAGTAATCCCAGACAGGACTGGCCTATCCAGCAGTAATCCCACTTGGGACTGGACTATCCAGCAGTAATCCCACAGGGGACTATCCATCACTAATAACATGGGACTGGTCCACCCAGCAGTAATCCTACACAGGACTGGCCTATCCAGCAGTAATCTCACATGGGACTGAACTATCCAGCAGTAATCTCACACTGGACTGCCCTATCCATCCTACATGGGATTAACTTTTGCCAGTAATCCCACATGGGACTGATGTTATTGTCTGTACCAGATAATCTATTCCAGACATTATTGTCTGTACCACATCACCTATTCCAGACCTTATTGTTTCCTCTACATGTATGCTTTCAATACTGCTGCACCTTCGGCGGATGACCCCGCAAGGCGAGATGTTGGGGTTCTCAGAACGCTTGTTTAATGGTAGGAATATTTTATCCATATTATCCTATCTACATCAGTTATCAATATTTGAAGAAAAAACCCGCTTCATGTTATAAACATAGGGGAGAGATCATGAGAACAACCCGCGTACACGGTGGCCCACGTGTTGTGTACCAGTGTAGCTGACACCGGGGCAAGAAAACATTGTCCAGAGATTAATGTGGAAAGACCTCATTATAGATATTAACATTCTTCTCGTCAATATGGATATTTTGATGTTTGCGTTTAAATATAATCTTTTTATTTTTTAACAGGAATTCAAGCCTTATTTTGCTGAGGTAAGTGGCAGTTACAGTGAATGATTTGGTTAATGTACCACGATATTCTTTATGTAATAAACCGTCACCGACTTCCTCATATACAAAGACGTGACCCGGCTGAATACATCGGGTTAGTAAACAACAAGTTCTATAGTATATTAACTTTTCTAATTTATGACCCACAATACACGCCGACCCACACTTATGTAAACACACAGAGAGGACCATACCAACTGGAGATTGCGAAGAAAAAGTAGGGTGCAAGGGTCAAGTATGGATTTTTCATGTAGGCCAAGCAAACATAATTTCCATTTTGTGGATTCAGATAGGCACGTCAGTCTCCTACATGGTTATGATCTGGATAATATAATTCCACGATACTGTTTTTTTTTCACAAGAAAATATATTCCACTAGAGTCGTATGCATTTTCTTATGCACGCAAATTTATATCTAAATCATTTGACCTGTTCCTAGACTTGGTCGTCATCTGGAGGCTCTAGAATCTATTCGATTGTATCTCGCTCTAAATAATATAAACCTTGATAAACTTAACCGGGTATCATATTTGTATTTTAGTTAAAAGTTAGTATAAGTCTTTATTTTATCATCTCTGAAATTTCAGTATGTGGTACTCTTTTGTAAGCTTTATACGCTACCTGTTTTAACTATATGAAGACAATAATTGAAGAAATAAATTTGTGTATTCCATGTAGAACCAAATACTCTTAAAAAAAAGAGAAAAAAGAAGAACCATGATTTTTAAAAGTTAAAATGTATACGATATACCAGACAACCCCATTCAGTTTAAAATTGTCATTTTTCTGAAAATTATATACGGTTTTCATTAAAATTGAAGCATTTTCACGTCCTCTGGAAAAGATAGAATATGTTCCTTGTGCTATTATTAATATTTTGCCGGTTGTATTTAGCATGGTAAGCGAGGCGTCCCTCTTGGAGAGCTTCGTGATGAGTTACGGAGAAGAGGTGTGTCATCAAGTATCCCTCGGGATCGGCTAAACGAGCTGCTCGAACAGGCTGACATGAACGCGGACAAATTTCTCAGCTACAAGGAATTTATTCACTTGGTGAGTCAAATACAGAATTTCATTTATTACTTTGTTTAGTCAAACATTACATTTTATTTTGCTCGTATATTAATCCAAAATAGACTTTTTTCTGTTTATATATTTTCGTGAGTCAATATTCAAGTGCAAGATGAATATTACAGAATCGTCTAGGAGCCATGTTGAAAATTTGAAATGTCGAAATAGTAAATCGAAATGTCGATACAAAGTTGAAATTTCGAGATGGTAGGTTACGTCGTAATTTTGAGACACTAAGTTTGACATTTCGAGACACTAAGTTCGAAATTTCGAGTTTCTGAGTCGATATTTCGAGAGACTAATTCGAAATTTCGAGACAAAGTCGAAATTAGAGTCGCAGTTTCGAGTTACTAAGTCGACATTTCGAGTTACTAAGTCGAAATTTCTAGTTACCAAGTCAAAACTTGTTTGCTTATTTGTTGAGTCGAATATAGATATTGTTTGTATATTTCGTGAGTCAAACACAGAAATTAATTGTGTTCTTTTGGTACAACTTATAAGGGCAAAAGTAAATGGAAAGCTTGTTTTGTTCCCCTATTCTGTCTTTTTGATCATTTGTTCATTCCAGGAACATGTTTCGCTCTCACGAGTCTTATGCATATCAACTCTGTTTGCTAAGCATGAACACTATTTCTTTGTTAAGTCAAATTTAGATATTCTGTTTCAATAGGGGAAATCAGACCTGGAAATGCAGTTTTCAGTACTAAAATATACACTGACTAGTATGCCTGAATTAAAATTTGTAATTCTGTCTTTCTAATTCTAAACTTACTAACTCTTTCCTCTCATCGTTCTCTAGCTTTACAATTTGTTTATCCATATTTATTTTTGATAATTTTAGATGGGCGGAGTGAGTGCCGAGGAGAGGTCGATGTTACGCAAGACCATAGGTGTGGCTATAGAGAACATAATACCTTTACGGCTGAGAGAGGATTTCCTGGCCAACTACAGTTGCTGTCCGCCGCCCTTATCTATGGTCATTGCCAGTATTATTGAGGTCTGTACCTCCAACACATGAATCTCCCAATGGGGGCCTTGCACAATACAAACTGTCCAATCAGATTCCTTGTTAGCCACTTCCTGTTTGTCAACTTTGGCCCAATTAGCCGATCAACTGACAGAATTGCCACTTCCTGTTTATCTCCTGACTCTTTTGTGCAAGTCCACCATTGTCAGAGTTTGTAACCTCCCAAACTGTCGGTCTAACTGAACCCAATCGGCGATCTTTACAAGAGAACGATTCTGATTGGCCGAGAGCCATGCTCACAAAATCTGCGCGCCAAGACTTTAATCCTCGTGCAGTCAGATGGTACATAATCTGATGCCACGAGAATACTTCAACAAGTGTGTACAGCAAGGATCACTATTCTCGCCCATTCTTTTTAAGTTTTTTTATTTTTCATGTAAATTAAGTTCATCGATAGTTTCAAGGGGGTTGTGGAAAGCAAGGACGAATATTACGCCATATTTCTGTTCAGATTTTTTTCAATGAAATTATGTATTTTAGATTCAATCTGTATCAGTCTTTACAGGTTATGTGTGTTGTAAATCATGTAACTATCATTTTAATGTGATATGCATTATTGTACTCGTACACATGGACAAGCTATCATTTTAATCCATGAAATAAAACGTGGGGTAATCAATTTAACTAAAGCATTGACATATATCGAATTATAATTTAAATATCCAAAACTGTCTTTCAAAAATGGTATCTATTTTGTCAATATTATAATATATAAGAGTATGTGTATAATAATAACAATATAAAAATATAATATATTATAGTATATATTCGTTTTTAAATTAATTATTTTTTTTTTTTTTTCTTCTTCTTTTTTGAAGGTTATAATATTTATTGTGTATGCAAACGAGCTGGCGGATAGTGGAGACCCGGTAACGGCCACGAGTGGTGTGCCCATGTACAGTCCGCTGATATATAAGCCTACACGTCGATATGAGGCCTGGAGATTCATTACATATATGTTCATACACCAAGGGTAGGTCACATCACTGAAACTATAACTGAAATTAGCATTTTTATTTAATATTGAAAATATTCGTTAGTGTTATGCAAATTGTTATTTAGAATCACTTGGATATGTCTGGATTAAATTTTATTACTATCTCTGGTATAGGTACACTGTTAAAAAATATTTCTTAAATTTTCTTAAATAAGAAAAACACTGCATTGACCTTATAACAGGGTATTAAAATCAGTAAAGATGATAAAGCAAAAATATTTGCATGAAAAGGATTTGTTCAAAGAACTCTTCTGTTGCTTTTTAATAATTAACGTTTTCTTATTTTTCCAAATCCGACAGAAAATAATTATTTCACTCATCCAAGAAAGCTTTTCTTGGGAGCCACGCAAGATAAATATTCTTAAAAGAGATTTTCAGAGAAAAATATATGATTAGAGAAATAAAAAAATTCTGCTGAATTTGGGCAAATAAGCAAACCTTTATTATTAAAAAGCAAATGAAGAGTCTTTGAACCAATCCTTTCCATGCAAATATTCTTGCTTTATCATCTATACTGATTTATCTTTTTATAAAGTCAATGCAGATTTTTTCTTATTTAAGAAAATTGAACGTTCTACACTGTCCACGTAACGACAAAAATTAAGTACTCAGACACGTTGACTTTATAACATCATGCTGGGGTCAATTTGAGCCTATTTGCATTCGCCTCAGAGCAGATAATCCACAATCTGTAACCATCTGGGTCATCTATACGCGGTAAGACTATATGGCGAAGTGTATGCAAATGGATAATCAAGAGGAAATTCAAAATGACGGTCATGAAGCTGTGACTGGACAGTTGCGTCATCGTCGGTTTTCTTCAACATGTTTTCCCAAAATTATTTTATTTCACATCAGAAAATAATTTTCTATTTTATTATGTGGAGAAAATAGCAAAATTAATATATTCGGAAAATATGACGGAAAAATCTACCAAAACATGAATTTTTACGTCACAGTGACGTCATCAGACATGACATCTTGGATTTTTATACATGTTTTGGTAGAGCATGACCCCGAGATATAGTGTGGGAAATTTCAGCCCTCTAGCCCAAGGAGTAAGAAAAATATAGGCGAAATTGCCCGTCCCCATGTATACCTGGGCAGGTCTCAAATCGCCCCGGCCAGGTAGGGTTAAGCCTACTTTTACTGTATAGACACCGATAATAGTATAAGACCTAAAGAGAAAGGGGTATATGGGAATGAAACTGACGGGACTCCATATAGCCCTTTCCGGAAAGTGTCTGATCTCCCCTTGAATAACCGCCGCTCTTTAAGGTTAGAGGTGTGAAAAGCTGCTTCCGGGAAGTAGTCGCCTCGGTTTCACTTTTACCAAAGGCACCCGCAATTTTTTTTAATAATAAATTGATCAACTATTCCAGATTATTTGTTTGAAAAGCTATTCGGTTCATATTTTTTTTACATGAACCGATAGATCCTGTATACGTGTACATTATGAAGATAATTCTCCAGCGAATTAAAATATTTAATCCCTAAAACTAATTGTGAGAGCCTTTAGTACTTACCGGAAGTTATCTGCACCAACACGCCCCTAGTGGAACAAGGGAGATAAAACCCTTTCCAGATTTGGCTACAGACGATGTAAATGTCAAATATATTTTTCCTCCTGATTTTCAGCTACCTCCATCTGTTGTTTAATCTGATATTCCAACTGTTTCTGGGTTTGCCATTAGAGATGGTACATAAATGGTGGAGAGTACTTATCATCTATGTACTAGGAGTTCTAGCAGGTGAGAATAACATTGAATTGAAACTTTATTCATCAGATTTAATAATATACAAATAATTAGCCCTTTATAGGTGGACTGGCGTGAATAAAACCTTAGTGGGTTCAACATCACTGTATAACCTCGATATCATTATGTGTGTCTTTATCTATATAGTGCCATGCCGCCTTTTACATATATGGTATGCCAACCTGTTACAGCTTACTGAGGTGCCTTCTACAACGTCTGTCTAAATATGAGATGTTCCCTTTATGCATCAAAATTGTGCCTCCCATCAAGGATGCTTCTCCCATGGATGCATGACTCCTAATGCATTTACAATTTGCATCCTCCTGTACCGTTAGTGTGTCGGATCGTGCATCTATAAACTTATGTGCCCCATCTATCAAGCTTGATCCTCCTGTTGCATCTAGGATGCTTCCCTCATCATGTACATAGGATGTGCCTCTTCGTGCATCTGCAGCGGATTTCCTCCCTATTTGCGTCTTCTGTGCCTTCTCGAGCATCTGGGATGTATGTCCTCTGTGCTTTCTCGAATGTCTGAGATGTGCCTTTTCTGTGATCTCGGATGTGCCTTTTCTGTGCCTTCTCTGGCATCTGGGATGTGCGTTTTCGGTGCTTTCTCGAGCATCTGGGATGTGCCTTTTCTGTGTCTTCTCGGGCATCTAGGATATGCCTTTCCTGCGCCTTCTCGAGCATCTGGGATGTGCCTTATCTTTGCCTACTTGAGCATCTGGCATGTTCCTTTTCGAGCATCTGAGATGTGCCTTTTCTCTACCTACTCAGGCATCTGGGATGTGCCTTTTCTGTGCCTTTTCGGTCATTTGGGATGTGCCGTTTCTGTACCTTCTTGAGCATCTGGGATGTGCGTTTTCTGTGTTTGCTCGAGCACCTGAAGTGTGCCTTTTCTGTGCCTTCTCGTGTAACTGGGATGTGCCTCTTCTCTGCCTTCTCCGGCATCTGGGATGCGCCTTTTCTGTGCCTTCTCGAGCATCTTCGATGTGCCTTTTTTGTGCCTTCTTGAGTATCTGGGATGTGCCTTATCTGTGCGTACTTGAGCATCTGAGATGTGCCTTTTTGTGCCTTCTCGACCATCTGAAATGTGCCTTTTCTGTGTACCCTCGAGCATCTCAGATATGACTTTTCTGTGCCTTCTTGGTGCCTTCTCGAGCATCTGAGATGTGCCTTATCTGTGCCTACTTGGGCATCTGAGATGTGCCTTTTTGTGCCTTCTCGAACATCTGAAAATGTGCCTTTTCTGTTTTCCCTTGGGCCTCTGGGATATGACTTTTCTGTGCCTTCTCGGAGATCTGGGATGTGCCTCCTCATGCATGTACAATATACCCTGGGTCATAGAAAGTATTAAGGGCCTCCGTGGGGTTTCTGGATGGAAAAAGGAATAGGATCCCACCTGTAGGATCTCAGGTGTGAAAAGAAATAGGATTCGTCGTGATATGACTGAAATATGGTTAAATCATATTAACCCACTCACTACAATGTGTCAGTGAGAGCCGATGGGATGCGCTCCTCAAACATCTACAATGTATCCTTATTCATCTAAAATGTGCATCCTTATGCATCCAGGATGTCTTTCTTGTACAATCCAGTATGTGCTTCCTCGTGTCATTGATGTGCCTTCTCGTGTTTCTGGGCCGTACATTTTCACACATGATATACATTTTAATCACGCTTCTATGGTGTGCTTTCTATATATGCCTGAAAATCTGAATAACGCTAGTCTTCTACTTTGTGAATGATTATTTATATTTTATCCAGGTTCCCTGGCCCATTCCCTGACAGATCATGGCGTTGGTCTGGCGGGGGCCAGTGGCGGATGCTACGCTCTCATTGGTGCTCATATTGCCGCTGTCATAACAGTACGTTTTAACCCTAACAGGACTTCGATGGTCAAACTTAATAGACTATCTTCAAAACTGCAAAAGAAAAACAAACAGAATTGATACCCTAACATATTAAGGTCGTTTTGAGCATATTTGTATATTCCTCCGAACGGAGGATCGCAGGTAAAATTCAAAATAGCGGTCAGAAAGATGTGAATGAAAGTTGCATTTTCGTTGTTTTAGCTCGCCTGTACGATGTAAGGATCCATCGAGATCTATAACATGTCTAAATACAGGCCAGTGTGTAGATTATTGATTTATTGTTGCTATATGACACCAAAGCTAATCTTACAACATATGTTCTAGAAAAAAATGTAATATCTATGAATGAGAAGACTGTTAAACCATGGATAATATACATCTAGATGTGAAACAATGTCCTTTTGATATTCAATTTATTTCAATTCATAATAAATTGCCTAATAATTTACATTTCAGAATTGGAAAGAGATGAACTATAAATGTTATGATGGAAATTTCTGCCGAATGTTATTGAGTGCACCAATTCGGTTACTAATATTTGTTTTGTTGGGTAAGTCTATAGCTGACATAAATAATTTAAGCACCCTATTAAAATTCGATCACCCCAAGTTTGTCAGGTACTCTCCCCGTATTCCAGCTTCCTCCATCAATCTGACTGACTGTCACCGTATGAGTGAAACAACCTTGAGTGTGACATTGAGCCAATTCCCCCCTCCCCCCCCTTTTGTGGACAAATTTAATTTAGTCGTTCTGTTAAATTTGATTGCTCTCTATAATAATTCAAATAACAACGAAATAATGAATTATCTACATGTATATGGTTTTTGGACAAATTTTTCTCAACTTCCTTTTCTGAGAACTTTGATCTAATTCCCTCGATAATTTACATGGTGGAAAATTCAGCTTTCTGTGGTTGAATTATTGATCTTTTTCTTAAAATTACTTCATAAAAATTATCATGTGTAATTAGTTCATTTAAACCTATATTTTGGTATCAATACCATGTTCCTGTTACCTGAGTGGAATCATATCTTGATTAAGATATTTCTGAAAATCTTAATCAATAGCCTAATGATTCAATCTTGATGAAAGAAAATTATTGTAGCTAGAATATTTTTCTAGGCAGGTGTTTTTCATTCAGATATTCTATATTTAATGATGTAATCAGCATCAAAATTGGAGAATGTTTTTTTCAACACTCAACTGCGCTGTTTTCAACATGAACGCATGACAAGGCATCATAGTTGTGAATTTGACAACATCGGGGTAAATATACACATTAAAAGCAAGAATATCTGTCAGAGAAATATGAAAAATTCCATCCGCTTCAATGAACTTCAGTCTCGCCATAGCATGCACAATCAGAACATCAGGAATACTAAAAGGTCAAGACACACAGAGCGCAGCTGTGACCTTCGAATAACTGAACGACATGAAATATCATTTATTTATGATGATCTTTTTCTCCTCTTTTCTCATCAACGCGAGACACAGGTTGAGATTGATGTGATCAAATAAACTTCAATCTATACATGTTGTAGTATACATGTCATTTTCACGAATTTTCAGAAAACTTGATGGCAGTCTAGATTATGACACTGATTACATCATTGACATTGTTCCAAGTGAGAATTTGAGATATTTTTATATCAATGACAAAAAAAAATTTCAGTGTAATTTTGTGTTCAGTACTAATGAAAAAGTGTGAGAAGAAAAAAAAATATTGAAAATTTGATATTTCAGCGGGAGGTGACACAGGGATGGCCATTTACAGACGTTTTGTAGAAGACACAGATCACAAAATAGGAATCTCAGCTCACATTGGCGGATTAATGGCAGGTGAGTATTAATGACAGGATTATTAATATAAACATCGTTTTGTATTAGAAAAAAATGCCTTCCTCATTTATTTGCTTAATAATTCTGTGCCTGCATTTCCGCCAAAATAGAACGATAGTAGTATATAAAGTGTAAATTCCTGCATATTTTGGGGAGTAAAATATGTCTAGGCGTGTGTTGTGCATGCTACTTACGTGACTTCAAGAAGTGAACTCGTATTTTTCCTGGCTAGGAGCTTAGCAGAGAGACGATAGATCAAGGTGTGGTTTACCCAGTGTCAGGATTATGATAGATTCGTGGTGATATTACTCAAGAATTGTTCAAAGCGACGTTAAAGGAGTACTTACCTTATTTTGAAGTGTGACTATATTTATCAGCAATCGTATTCCAAACCTTATTATATAAAACTTATGTTGATAGAATGCGAATTGAAAGAAATATTGATTATTTTGTTGCTCGCTACGGCTTGCACTGGGCGCCGCCATTGCTTCACTACGTGACGTTTTTAGATGAGCGGAAGTGAGTGTATACTCATTTAAAATCGTCACAACGTCATGGAGAGTTAAGGTTGATCGTGTTGGTTATGCCGATAATTCGCACAAGAAGGGACCCAGTAAATCCACTGACGTTCTGGTTGATTTTAGTACCATAACTCAATTGTAATTATGAAGCATCGTCGTTCAACCCAAATCCAATTATCCAATTACAGAGGACGATCTTTTAGTTTACCGATCAGCTTCAAATTTTGTCCAAATTGAATCGGGCAAATCTCAGTTGAAAAACTTACGGAAGAAATTCTTCAGTTGGCGGAGATAACCTAAACTACTTTCCTTTTAGGAATTACCCCCGTAGGATTTGTCGAGCCAGTTTTTCCTCGAATTAAAACTCGGACCCAGAATAATTCAAGTGTCCGTAGTTGGAACGGGGAACGTCCCTGGATCAAGCGTTAGCCGTTACGTCGTCATGAATGCTGACGTCATCAGTCACGCCATCCAATAGGCAACATGGACCTCAAAGCGGAAAGCGTCGACCTCAAAGCAGAAACTTGGCTTCGCAAATTATATCAAAATAATAGGTTATCGCCTTCAACGACAGTAATATAGTTGGTTATATTTCTTTAATAATCTAACCTTGTAATAGGAACCTTTATAAAATAAAGTAAGTATTCCTTTAAAATCCTATTCAATCACCCACTCACTCAAACGTAGCCATCATTTTTCGCGCGACCCAACATACAGTCCAGCGATAAAAATGATGTAACTTCAATGGTATACTTTCAGGTCTGTTGCTTGGTGTGCCCTTGTTGAAGAACATAAACGAATTACCTTGGGAGAAGACATTAGGCTGGGTCACCTTGTCGATTTACCTGGCCTGTGTTTTGGTGGCGGTCTTATTTAACGGTCTGTATAAGGGGTACCCAGGCACAGACTGGTCACCTTGTTGCCCCTGAAGAAGGTTAAGATGGTGGCCTTGTTGGTCTGACGACCAGGCGCTTTAATCTCACAGTCAGTATCATATAAACTTCAATCTCACTAAACAAAGACGGAAAGAAAGTTGGTAAGATCACGGCAATACTGTCTTACAAACGAAGTTATTTAAATCTTACAAACGAGGCTATGTAAATCGCGTGTGAGCTAAAAGAGTTTTACAGAAAAGTGTTCGTCCAATGGGGTGGCAGTTGAATGAAACAACGTACAACTCCTGCCATTTCTCAGTAAAACCAGAAGCACGTGAACTTCATATTCATGCAAGGCATTGGACAACCCATTGAGGCGTTAAATAAAATTACTGCCTTGGATGGATGGTATTGCCGTGATTATACCATCTCATGATTCACTTAAATCAGGCCCTTGAACCCTAGAGGCCGCCTTCGCGGCCTATTTGAATAATGTATATACCAGAGAGGCCGCAATAGGAATCGCCTATTGATCCAATCAGATCATGTGTAAAATCGTATCCGCTTCACAAGTATAGTTTGGTCACCCAAGTCCAAAAGGTATCCTCTGCCACTCGTAGAGTCCCCTAGGTGTGACAAACGCTGTTTAGAAAAGGATTCTGACGAAATTGTCGTTTATTTCTCTATTTTAACGGGGTGCTCATGGTCAGGGGTTGATAGACGTGGAAACTCTATAATTCAAAGGGTTAACCACTTTAACTAATTCGATTTTGCTTGTAAATAATATTTTTATATAATGTATTTACTTTATGCACGTTTTGGCTGGGAAGGTTTTTTTTCACGTGGTCCAATCCCAGTACAACTCCTCTTGTAATTTTTAAAGTTTATATCCCTTAACGGACACCTCTTCCAAGGCAGATAGAGAAGTTTTCATCTCCAATGTTTAGGTTCAACATCCAACTTTTTCTGCATTCATCCCTGGATTCAGTCAAAATGACCTGAGTTCTCAAAATTAAACTCCTCTCGCTCCTCCTGTTCAGGAAATCCTATAGTTGCAACAATGGTAACGTTGTGCTGTTTGGTATTGACACACGTTGCAACTGAACCAGACAAGAGCTGAGGAGTAAAATTCCCGTCTAATAATCCATATCGTGTGCATTATTTTTCATTTGAAATTTTCATTTACTTAAGTGAAAGCTTTAAATTATCAATCCAACAAATTGATCGTTAGTCTTTTTGCAATTTTTGTATTGACCTAATAACGTATGTTTGTTTCCAGTATTAGCATCTGGAGTTACAGTATTGTTTTAGTATTATGCAAACTCATTACCCAATAGACTGAACAGTTGGAATTCCGATATATTATTACCTGAAGATCCATTGGCTGAATAGTTCACGGTCAATCAAATATTATTAGTTGAATAACAATTCAAAATAATCATCTGCTGAATTAGGTCACGGTCGGAGAATTTTATTGGTCGAATAATATATGGGTCAAATTATTCATTCGCTGAATAGGTCAGCGTCAGAAAAGTATCACTAAGTGAATAGGTCACGGTCAGAGATTTCCATTGACTAAATAGGTCAGGGTCGCATAATTTCTTTGAATGAATAAGGTATTGATCAAAGAATTCATTGACTGAATTAGGTCACGGTTAGAGAAATCCATTGGCTGAATACATCAGGGTCGGATAATTCCATTGCGTGAATAATGTCTCGGTCAAACATTTCACTGGCTTGTTGAATAGGTCACCGTCAGAAAATTTAATTGGCTGAACGGGCCAAGGTCGGAAAATTTGATTTGTTGAATAGGTCACGGTCGTAGAATTCCATTGGCTGAAGCTCTTGAAAGATCTGATAAGTTAACCCCCCAAGTCCAATTTCATTGGCTAAATATGATTCAAATCTTGGTTACTTGGTTATCTTACATTGATATCTGTATATATATTATCCATTGCTAAAGATTGAAACTTTTCATTTAATTAGGTGAGAGGTTTAAATTGTCAATCCACCAAACTGATCGTTGTTTTTCAATTTTTTTTTATTGACGTAATTATCTATATTTTCTAGTATTAGTATCTTGAGTTTCAAAATATTAAAAATGGCATATTTGCATATATATTATATGAACAGCATCAATTAACAATTGTATTAATGAACAGGGGAAAATTTGCATATATGGTAATTCTTTTACGAGCTTGTTAAATTGGTTGATGTCATGTGACTGTACGGTGTTCTTGATATGGGGAAATTGATTTTAAGAGTATAAAATATTTTAAATGAATTAATTGCTCATCTGAATATATATTGTAATATACAGCAAAATGTCTTTTTAATTTTATTTTTAAATTTACTGACGTCAATTTCCCGAAGACTTTGTATTTTTTACATGTATACCACACATGTATTTTAATATGCAATCAAATGATGAGGCTCTTTGATTTTTTCAAGGCTGATAAGAGTATTGATACTAATGCATTATTAATAAATTATGTATGTACTGAAAAAATGTCTGCTATAATTGCCACGCACACCAAGATCCTCTTGCCACAAACAAAATAGCTGATAACCAAAGAAAGACTGAATGCTCTATTTTTGTTCTTAGGTACTCTCCTCCCTAAGACCCCCATCACACCCCATCTTCACTAACCAAGGCAACTACTTCTTACACCTCCATACTCTTGTTGGCAGAATGGCTAGTGTAAGTCAGTTTCGCACTGCGCCCCAAGCTAAGTAAACTCAGATATAATATCACGGAATATTCCCCTGATTTACCATCTTGGTTTACCTAGATTGCACTGCGCCCATGAACTTAAATCCGGGCTTCACCCTATCTGGTCGGGGCTATTTGGGACCTGTTCAGGCCTGGGCGGGGGGTCAATTCGGCCTAAATATTTTTCGTATCCCTTGGGTTAGGGGGCTGAAACTTACTACGCTATACCCTTGTGTCAAGCTCTACCAAAGAATGTAAAAGAAATCAAAGATGGCTGCTTTGATGACGTCACTGTGACGTCATTTTCAAAAAGGCATATTTGGTCGATTTTTTAGTAATCTATCTTCGCAGAAACTGCAAAATTTGTAATGCGAAATTAGTACCGTAAACAATAATCTGATGTGAAATGAAATAGTTTCTGCCAATTTTTCCTCTCAGAAAAATGACGAAAACATCACTTTTCTGGTACCCACATGACCGCCATTTTTAATTTACCTATGATCCTCTGCTCGGGGGTTATACAAACAGGCTCAAAATGACACCTAATATGATCAACTACAAAGTCACGGAGTGTCAGCTCCCAATATTTTTCGTTCTAGCGACACTGTAGTAAGTTTGGTAGGGAGTGGGATCAAAAATGCCTCCCAGGCCTGGTAGGGTTAACCTTACAGAGGGATTAGAAGCCCCATTGAAATGCATGTCCAATGCTGTACAATTCTGTACTCGCTGTTGTTCAATGCTGGCAATTTCCATCATCCAGAAGTGTTAGTCAGCCAATTTATTTGGTCATCCCCAACAGAGCCAGCAAGATAAATATCATTAAGATGCGACACATTATATCCAAGTTTCCAAAATTTTAGAGGCACAATTAATGCTAACATAGTTATCTGTTTGAATTGCAGATTAGTTTCAGAATCTAGTCACCCTTACTCCGCATATAAAAAAACTGGTGAAATGATGTCCAATTTATCATTTTTTCTCCATTATATTCCTCAATATGTTGGCAACAAC
The DNA here is from genome assembly GCA_036873755.1 of Hanleya hanleyi. Lineage (NCBI taxonomy): Eukaryota > Metazoa > Mollusca > Polyplacophora > Lepidopleurida > Hanleyidae > Hanleya > Hanleya hanleyi. The sequence goes on from JAVTVY010030587.1 coordinate 54,504, forward strand.
ACACGTTAGCTGTTACGACTCCAAATGAGGTTTTGCACAAATCAACTTGAGTAGGGCCTACAGCCCAATTCGGAAATGGTTTTATCTCCCTTGTTCCACTGGTGACGTATTGGTGCAGAGAACTTCCGGTAACTACTAAATGTCTTCACAATTAGGTTTAGTAATAAAATATTCTATATTTCTAAAAAATTCACTTCCTAATGCACACGAATATATACAGGATGTATCGGTTCAGGTAGAAAATATTAACAGAATAGTTTTTTAAAAATAAATATTCAGGAAGAGTTTATCAATATATTATTCAAAATAATTGCGGGTGCCTTTGGTAAATGTGAAACCGAGGCGACTACTTCCCGGAAGCAGCTGTACGTACCTCTAACCTCAAAGAGCGGTAGTTAATCAGGGGGAGATCAGACACTTTCCGGAAAGGGCTTATACTATATCCCAGGCTTAAACACTTGTTTGCTCACAAATTCGTGCACTCTGCTCGGTTCCCGGCGGTTTTGACCGGATCGAAGTAACATTTACAGAAATGTGTTTGCCTGGATTCTCTTCCATTTTACTTAACAAGCCAATGAAACTATCGCATTTATTTTTGAAATTTTGAATTGACCAATCAAGTATTTAAAACTTTAAGAGAACACGTGATGTACTTTTGTTGCTGTGAAACTCCATTCAACAATGCGTCGGGTTATTCAACTTACACTGGCTATATTTCCGGAAAGTGTCTGATCTCCCCATGAATAACTGCCGCTCTTTAGGATTAGATTAGAGGTATTAGAAGCAGCTTTCGGGAAGTAGTCGCATCGGTTTCACTTTTACCAAAGGCACCCGCAATTATTTCGAATAATATAATATTGATCAACTATTCTAGAATATTTGTTTGAAAACTGTTTTCTTTATATTTTCTACATGAACCAATACATCTTGTATACGTGTACATTATGAAGATAATTTTCTTGAACAATTTAATTACTAAAAATGATGTGAGGGCCTTTGGAACCTATCGGAAGTGCTCTGCACCTATACGCACCTGGTGGAACAAGGGAGATAAAACGCTTTCCGAATTGGGCTATATCCACCAAGGTGTCGTACGAAGGTTCACGATGTAGCTGCCTTGACTAATGAAACTATCAGATTCCCTACAGAAAGCCGTCGCAATATCTGCTGTGAATGCGTCTTTGCTACCTATTGTTACATCAGGTCAGAGAGAAGTTCCTCTCTAAAATGGAGTTGAAAAGATCGTTTTTGCTTAATAACTTTTAATTTATTCGTCATAACGCTCCAAATTCTTCCGACGACTTCGCTTATATATTGTTACATGTGGCAACAGTGATTTTGGAATGATAGTGTGCATAGTCTAACTTTTATTAGAGAATAAAACATTTCCTCAATTATTATGCAAATTAGATTTACGACATTTTTTTATTTATTTTCTTCCCAGTCTTTTATACTGTCTTCATGTTACACTTTTAATACCATCCCATGCGGATATTATTTATGTGCATGGTCGCATATGGCGGATATTTCTTGGTTCGTTATATTCTTGACCCTCGTTGGGCAAGAACAACCTTTTTTACCTCCATCATAGAGAGAACTACATTATAGAGAGATCTCTCTAACCGACAAACCTGTGACTGAAATTATCTGAGGAATCCCATCTCAATTTTTAATAGACTGAACGTGTCACACCCACAGCATATTGTATATATTTCCCATTGTGTTACCGTTGGTGACAGCTTGAAAACAAAATTATAACAGAAAATGTTAACATTATATCCATTTCATCAAAACGGCGACATTTTTTAAGATAAAAATATTCACAGCAATACAAATATGTGCGATATGTTTGAATGAGTCAAATCAGAAATCTACGGTGGCTTGTTAGGGCCATGCATTGATTTTTGCAATTTTCTGCCTTTTACTAGTTTTCAAGATTTCACTTTCGCGTTTTCTGTAATTTCTTGCCATTGACATCGATTCATTTCCGAGATATAAAGTTGTTTTCTGGTTTTAACAATTTCTTCTATCCATTTTCAAGCGACTGCAAAAATCGAACAACCATGTGAAAACACTGAAAATTAGCAAAAACATCGAAAAAGTATTTCAACCGCGGTGGAAACTATTTCAACCGCGGCGGAAACTATTTCAACCGCGGAGAAAAGTATTTCAACCGCGGTGGAAACTATTTCAACCGCGGTGGAAACTATTTCAACCGCGATGAAAAGTATTTCAACCGCGGTGGAAACTATTTCAACCGCGGTGGAAAGTATTTCAACCGCGGTGGAAATTACACGACATTTTCTGTGTTTTTTGCTATTTCTGATGTTTCACGCAATTTTCGGGGTTTTCTCTAATTATGTCTCCCCCAACTATGTTGGGGGGAGACATCTAGTGTTTGTGCTGTCTGTCTGTCTGGATGGATGGTTGTCTGTCCGTCCCCTTACCTTGTCTGCAAGATATCTTGAGAACTACTGGATGGAATTTCACCAAACTTGGATGGAAGCTTCATTGGGATAGCCCCCACATTTGATTAGGTTTTGGTGTGTGTGTGTGCATTCATCCGTGTCCGGTGTCCGTCCGTCCGTCCATCTACTGGTACATGTATATACAGGCCTTGTCTGCAAGATATCTTGAGAACTACTGGACGGAATTCCCTCAAACTTGGATAGAAGCTTCAGTGGGATAGCCCCCTCATTTGATTAGGTTTTGGTGTGTGGGCGTGCATTCATCCGTGTCCGGTGTCCGTCCGTCCGTCCATCTACTGGTACATGTATATACAGGCCTTGTCTGCAAGATATCTTGAGAACTACTGGACGGAATTCCCTCAAACTTGGATAGAAGCTTCAGTGGGATAGCCCCCTCATTTGATTAGGTTTTGGTGTGTGTGTGTGCATTCATCGGTGTCCGGTGGCCGTCCGTCCGTCCATCTACTGGTACATGTATATACAGGCCTTGTCTGCAAGATATCTTGAGAACAACTGGATGGAATTTCACCAAACTTGGATGGAAGCTTCATTGGGACAGCCCCCCCATTTGATTAGGTTTTAGTGTGTGTGTGTGCATTCATCCGTGTCCGGTGTCCGTCCGTCCATCTACTGGTACATGTATATACAGGCCTTGTCTGCAAGATATCTTGAGAACTACTGGACGGAATTCCCTCAAACTTGGATAGAAGCTTCAGTGGGATAGCCCCCTCATTTGATTAGGTTTTGGTGTGTGGGCGTGCATTCATCCGTGTCCGGTGTCCGTCCGTCCGTCCATCTACTGGTACATGTATATACAGGCCTTGTCTGCAAGATATCTTGAGAACAACTGGATGGAATTTCACCAAACTTGGATGGAAGCTTCATTGGGATAGCCCCGTCATTTGATTAGGTTTTGGTGTGTGTGTGTGCATTCATCCGTGCCCGGTGTCCGTCCATCCGTCCATCTACTTGTACATGTATATACAGGCTTTGTCTGCAAGATATCTTGAGAACTACTTGACGGAATTTCACCAAACTTGGATGGAAGCTTCAGTGGGATAGCCCCGTCATTTGATTAGGTTTTGGTGTGTGTGTGTGTGTGCATTCATCCGTGTCCGGCATCCGTCCATCCATCTACTTGTACATGTATATACAGGCCTTGTCTGCAAGATATCTTAAGAACTATTGGACGGAATTTCACCAAACTTGGACAGAAGCTTCAGTGGGATAGCCCGCTCATTTGATTAGGTTTTGGTGTGTGTGTGCGTGCATTCATCCGTGTTCGGTGTCCGTCCATCTACTTGTACATGTATATACAGGCCTTGTCTGCAAAATATCTTGAAACTACTGGACGGAATTTCACCAAACTTGGATGGAAGCATCATTGGGATATAGCCTCTCATTTGATTAGGTTTTGGTGTGTGTGTGCATTCATCCGTGTCCATCGTCCGTCCGTCCATCTTCATGTACATGTATATACAGGCCTTGTCTGCAAGATATCTTGAGAACTACTGAACAGAATTTCGCCAAACTTGGAAGGTTCATTGGAATAGCCCCCTCATTTGATTAGGTTTTGGTTTGTGCGTGCATTTATCCTTGTCCATTGTCCGTCCATCCATTCATCTAATTGTACATGTATATACAGACCTTGTCGGCAAGATATCAGGAGAACTACTTGACACTTATTTCTACATTAATTTTATAGCACTTTCCCTTAATAATGTGCCCACTCAACGCAAGGTGGGAGGTTGGGGGAGACGTATGTTTTTGCTTAAAAAAACAACCAGCATAGGCTTCATGCCGGAGCGGCAACCCAAGGGTCAAAGCGGAACCTCTAGTTTCCAGTGTTTTCATGTGGTTGTTTGAATTGTTCTTGTCTCTTGTAAATGAATTTCCAGCGTTTTCGTATGGAACTGGTTGCAGTTTCTTGAGAATGAATAAAAAAAATTAAAGATAAATTTTGAAAAATCGAAAATGAATCTAAGAGGATGACAAGAAAAGAGAGAAAATACAAATGTGAAATCTTGAATATTAGAGAAATGCAGAAAATTGAAAGATCAATGCATGGCCATAACAAGCCACCGTAGAAATCAGTATTCTTTTGCTTCACTCACAGCCTACCAAAGACAACTGTTTCAATTATTGGTTATTTCTTTACGTATTTCGAGGGAGTCCTAATAAGTATTGTTTTCAAAATCCAATGTTCAGCTATTTTATGTACGTGTTTATATATAATGTCTTGCATATATAAAATTAGTCTGCATGTACATTTTGTATTTTGTATATTTCGTCAGACTGACTGGTTATAGTTCAAGATGTCGATTGAAAAGAAACCAATAAAACTGCATAACTACATGTGTTAGATCAGAATCAGCCCACGAGTATAATTAAACTCACGGAAGATATTTAATACACTCTTAGAACTCTTGGTTCTTGTTGGTTCCTTAGAATACTTGATTCTACATGGAACCAAATTTGTTTCTTTGTCTGCTATATGGAATCAAATATCTATGCAAAATCTAATGAAGAGCACAATACGAATAACAAACTTGGTTTCAAGCAAAACCAAAATTGGTTCCACATAGAACTAAATATTCTAAAGAACCAAGAACAACCCAGATTTTTAAGAGTGTATTCACTTAATGCTGAGTATGTGAGAAAAAAAATCAACATTGTGAGGTCCGGATTTCTTATATCGAACTTCTTCTTTATATTGATATACACGTAATTTAATTTCGTCATTCTGGACGAGAACGTTATCGATCACTCTGAACGTACTGCGACTAGGTCAAGGATCTATCTTATGTGATCTTAGGCTCTTATGAATTTATTTGTGAAAGATTATAGTTTCTGCAGTTTCATTGAAAAAAACTGTTATTATGGTTAAAATTCTACATCATTAATTATTTTTTTATTTTTTTACCGTGTTTCAATTTCTTTTCTTTTTTTTGTATATTTCTTTGTTCAACTTCCATTTTGTTATACTATTTATCTTGTACCTGCTTCTCGTCGAATGAAATTTATTGAGAAAAAAATGTCTGTTGAACGTTGAATGCAATGTAACCAGGTCGAGTGGAGTCGAGTTATCCACAGTCTTCCATTTCACCGCATCGAATATCAAAGAGTATTCATTGTCCACAAGTATTCGATATAGCAAACACATAAGAAGAATGAATGTATCAAGTATTATCTTTGTGCTAACCCGTATTAAACATCTGTTAGGATATTTTCGCTTCTGAGAAGTCAAAAGAGGTTTGCTTTGTACGGAATCCCGTTCCTGCCACTACCAATTCAATGTTTTTGTTTCAGCTATCAGCTATCTCGTAAATACGAGTTTCAGCTATCTCGTGTATATGAGTTTCAGCTACATGTATCTCGTGATTACGAGTTTCAGCTATCTCGTAAATACGAGTTTCAGCTATCTCGTGAATACGATTTTCAGCTACATGTATCTCGTGATTACGAGTTTCAGCTATCTCGTAAATACGAGTTTCAGCTATCTCGTGAATACGATTTTCAGCTAAATGTATCTCGTGAATACGAATTACAGCTATCTCGTGATTACGAGTTTCAGCTATCTCGTAAATACGAGTTTCAGTTATGTCATATATATGAGTTTCTCTCTAGTAATTATGACTTAGTATATCGTAATTATAACTTAATTCCGAGATACTAAATCGTAATTAATAACTGGAGAAAAGAAATTAACTATAACTTGGCACGAATTGGCTTCCGCAACTGATAATAACCGAAAACCAAAGAAACTGAATGCTTTACAGTCACCTAATATGATATCCATCTCATATTTTAAGTGTTGTGAAATTAATTGTAGATCGCTTACGATCATACCAAACGTTTTATAGTTTGGGAAATCAATTTGGGAAAAATTATGCAATAAATGATGTGTTTGAAATTACTGATGGCTTATAAATGTCTTAGTAAAATGATGTATTTTCAACTTTTCAACTGTTCTCTCAATGTCGGAGATTTTTGGTTTTCTGAAGTTAATCTTTAGACAATACCCTCTGCCCCGATATCAGCGGCAGACTCATTGACACGCGAATCCCTGACTGATTTGCCGTTAGTTAATCGGCTCGCTTTCCTATCTCTTCAGCCTAGGAAATATTTTAATCGATGATAACGTGTAAATATGGGTAAATTTATTTTACTATTCCAAGAAAGGACCATTATATTTTGTTGGTCACTATATTTATCGTCGATTAAAACTATTTCCGAGGTTGAAGAGATTGGAAAAGCGAACCGCAGATCAGACAGGGAGCCACGCGTCAAAGAGTTTTTAGGTTTAACGTCGCGTTCAGCAATATTTCAGCTATATATAGCGAGCCACGCGTCAATGCCCATGTCGCTGTTATCGGGGCAGATGATATTGTCAAAGGATTAACCTGAATTATAGCGAACGTCCGGGATTGGTATTATATTGTGCAAGTCCCCCATTAGCTAAATTTATCAACTAATTGATCGGGGGCGTTTGATCTGTGTGGGAGAAAGCCTTACAGGCCCATATCCGGGTAAAGGGAGAGAAATACGTTACGATTGTATCGACTCGTGAAAACTGACAAAGACTGTGAATGAAGTATAGCCGGGAATATAACAGAAGGCTATAGACGGAAATTAAGTGTGTGCATGCACCTAACCTACAAATGCAAATAATTCGCTACAAATAGTCACGGGCGATTTCTCATCAATAGCTGGAGTGAGGGAGAAAACCTTTGAATTTTAGGATGACAGCTTTTATGCGGAAATTCTATACTGTCTCGCGTGGGATATACTTGGATTAGAGGTCATAGCGGAAAAAAGGAATATGATGTCGCCCCGGTCTATTGCTATAGTATGCGTGTAGTATCGTACTATATAGATTGTTGTCGACAAAGCGAAACTGTATGATTCCAGGTACATTTGTTGACACGATATCGACCGTTAAAGGTGAATCATCGCTATGTCACGCTGTTACATACCGGTTTATAGTATAACAGTTGTAGTATAGTCAAACTCAGGTATAAGCTTATAGGTATTAGGTAAGCGAAATTCTCAAATTTACCTAGATCCAAGAACCGTATTCTCCTCATTAAGAAGACGAGAGAGAGAGGTTACAGCTCGTGGAAACTGGAAATAAGCGTCATCAGTGATCTAGACGTACCCAGGTAGCCTAGATATGGACGGTATGCTCAACTAGTAAATACAGGAAAATAAGAAACTGCGGGATACCTTCGACCGGAGTTTGACCTCAGGTGAACTTCAATTTGATCGCAATGGCCACGAAGAGATCCCTGCAACGTGAAGATCAACAAGATGTGAAACTCGAGATGGTTACCGTGGGTGACAGTCGGACTGAAGACGAAGTAGAGGTATTTAAACACTTCATGATTTCACCGATAACACGCGAGAGTAGTATGTAATCCGTAAATCTCGCAGTTCTGTGTGGCGTGAAAGTACCGTGAATGAGGTGGAGGCGAGGTGAGTGCGACATTTGACATTGAGGTCACGTGTTGACCTTAGTCCTTGAGGTGGACCTTGGAGTGTACGTGGTACAGGTGAGGTATGTTACAGATCACGTGGCTTGCGCCATCAGTAGTATATAAAATTGAAATCTCCTAAGATCGTGCATGTGGCGTATATGTGGCTAAAATGAGATGTAAGTGAGATGGACTCTGACGTAATCAGTAGTAGATAACCCAAATATAGAGTTGGACTGGGTGTGACGTCAGTGTGGTGGGAGTTTGCGCTGTATGGCTGTGTGTATAAACAGTATACAGTGTTTTGTCGATCAATAACAAACGATCCTAATGAGATAGACGCATCTCTGGAAGGTGTTCATTATTAGGTACGGTACGCAGCCAGGCATTGAGGTCACGTGTTGACCTTGAACCACTGATATGGGCCTCTGAGTGCCTTTCGCTAGACAGTGTCTGTTGTGCGGGTATAGTGTCACATAACAGTGACGTCATCATTGTTAGAGAAGGCGCAGAAAGTGTTGTGTTTGTTGTGACGTAAATGTGGGATCTATGTGATTTGTATGAATTGGGTGTAAACAGTATACAGTGCACAGCCAATCCACATCAAGCATCCCCAAGGAGATAGACGCATCACTGGGACGTCGTCATGCGCTTGCGCACTCGAAGAGTAAAAGAGAATTCTCTCATCGGTAGGATGGGGATCGAGGTCACTTCTATTGCTGGGTTTGGACCGGAAGTGGCTTCATCAGTAGTAGATGAACTAGATACAGTTCGGATTGGGTGGGAAATTTATCGATGTGGTCTGACATTTGACTCCTGACATCATCGATGCGCTTGTCGTAGAGGTACTAATCTGTATCTGAGCACAAGCTATCCAAACTGTCCCAGAATAGTGGCATGTGAGGGTTCCATGGAAAGGTATAACCCACTACTCCTCACGCTGACATAATCGGCGTGCAGGCGTACTAGCAAGAGAAGTATGTTGGGGACCTCAATAGATACACATTGGAACAGGATTAGACCGGACTGAATTGGTTCAGTTGTTTAACGCCATTAGGTGTGGTAGCTTCTTCATTCACCGTTCCGTACCGTTTAGTATTCATCTTACCTGTGAGTGAGTGAGTGAGTGAGAAAGCAGGATTTACCGTCGTTTTCAACTATGTTTGTGCTTTCGCGTCGTCTGATATGGCAACTGATCTGGACCGTCTAACGTGTAGTGCGTCGTGGTTTTAGGCCCTGCTAGATCGGTCGGCTGTTTTCGTGGCTGTTTCACGAAAAACAGTGAAGGCAGGGTTTGAGCTGGAACTAAACACAGCCGCGTAGAGAATGGTTCATTGCGTTGGCGTGCCGTGACATCATTCACGGGCTGAGTGTTGAACTGTGATTTTTTTTGGGTATATTTCGTCCATTATTCTCACCGCCGAGTTGAAGTTTCGGTGCATTGGTTGCCGGGCTTCGTCAGCTCGTATGCTATGGTGGATAGCAAATATGGCAAAGTGCTGTCAATTGTCAATCACCATCTTTTAATTTCGAGTCGGACATCATTAAGCTAGTTTCGATGTTCCGCATTTTTTTATCCACGTTATGAAGGATTGGATGTTACACAATTTATTCATCACAATATATGTGTATCTAGGTGTGTATTGTCCGTCTATCAGACTGTGAAATTTGGATTTCATGATGGCTCGGTGCTTGGGATCTCCCTTTATTTCATGCGGTAGCAGGCTATACTTTTCATAGATCGCCTTGACAGTTTGTTAGGACACTCAGACTCTCAGTGTCAACAATCTCTGCGTCAGTATTTATATTAACGAGCTCATATGGCTGCTCGTCCTCCGTCTACAAAGTTTTCTGGTGTCGCATCATTTCGTAGTGTCTGGTGACTACTGACGACGTCACATTTACTTGACATGTATACATACACCACAGACACGTCAAGGACAAGGTTCCAAAGTTCACACTAACAGTGAAGGTCGAAGGTCACACTTTCACCTCACCTCATTACCACACGGCCATAAGAGATTTCAATTTTATATGCTACTGATGACCTCACAGGCACTTGACCTGTACCACGCACACTTCAAGGCACAAGGTAAACACGTAACGTTAATGTTAAAGTCACACCTACCACACCTCCACCTCATTTACCCATCACAATACCAAGAGATTTGTGGAATACATACTATTCGCGAGTTCAAGGGTTTTGTGGCTGTGGACGTCAGTTCATTTTTCTGCATGCATGCTACGGTAACATTTATTTTCCACACATTACCTTGTTGAATTAGAGCATAAGATGACTGCTCCATCTCATGTTTACATCATGCAAACCGCAGAAATCATATATTCCTTCAAACAAATATAATTTAACCCTAGCAAAATTGCAGAAAATTTCGAAATCGCAACCATTAGAGAACTTCTGAAAGTTTCTCCCCCATGTTCTTGCTTGGAAACGCATATGTTACTATAACTGTATAGTAACCGTCTCTTTGTTTGTTTTTATTAGGTTAGATTATTAACACAATGCTAAGAATATCGTCTTACTTTTCAAGTGTATGTACCCTAACCATATTAAGAATTTAAACGTCAATATAAACGTGTTTAAATAAAGTGGACAGATTTCTTATAAATCTTAAAACGACTGGTTCACAGTGCACGGAATATGCCGCGATAATCATTTGTCAAGGCATTAAAATCAATCAGTTGTGATATTATGTGTAGTTGATCATGGGAACTCCATTGAAATAAAACATTGCAATATGCGAACTTAAAAAAATAGATCCAGTTTTTTCATTGGCTGGGAAAGCTAACTGGAATAAAATCCAGCCACTCAAAAGATTTCGAATAGGCCCATCATGTAATCTGATATCTGAGAGAGTAGAGTCGTCGGGTCAATTTAATAATGATCCCGTCACGGTCTGAATGTATTTCTTTACAGCCGATGCTCCTTTTCTTCTCAGATCCAGACATCACCAGATCTTTCCACTAATAACAGGACTGCACAAACAGGTTTCTGAAATATAGACTGTGTATAATATCGAATACAAGATTCTATTCGTCGTGCACTTAACGACGCCGCTGAACTGAATGATGCAATCTTCTTTGTCTCGATTTATTATGAATAAAACCAAGAAAATCTGGTTCTTGGAGTATAGATGATAAATTTCATGGGTGCTTTGTTGAACGCGCACAATAATTTCACTGGCTTAAACACAGATTTATTATAGAGCTCCAATAAAAATGTCTCACCAACTTTTAACGTCCTGTAGGTAGTCAAAGAAATGAGATTCAATTTCGTTTCGTCTGAGCGTTTGACGAAACCAGAACAACGCCTATACACTTATTTTCAATAAGCAAAGTTGACCTTCCACCATACCACAAGCTACCGACCAATACAGGTACCGACCTGTCGTTATTTTTCATGGAAACAACAGTATAAAACTAGACATAAACCCCCGAGTTGTGATTTAAGAAGGCTTAATGCTCCTCGAGTATACCGTTCCTCATCCTCTGTTTATTGGCGGAATGTTGCTTGTGAGAGCGCTTGGAGACTCACAATATTAGCACACGGGAGAATCAATACTCGATATTTTCGGAAAAACATCCATGTCCTGAATATTTTCGTAAAATGCATCCGTATGTTCGGAAAAATAAAATTCGGAAGATGGAAATAAAGGGGGCATCGACTGAGATCCACCAAAATGCAGACGAATAACGTTAGTCTTTCAAGATATATACCAGTTGGTGATCCGAACTTCAAAGTATTGATACACCTTAGATATTCCATTATTCAAAGCCTGTGACTTTTCAACGAAGCCGCATCCACAAAACTCGGTGTTGCACAGTCTGACGAACACTTCGTTCACGAACGTCCGGCTTCAGTTTCTAGATAAATCAAGTTACAGGCAAAAAGAAATGTATACATGTAGTTTACCCTAATCAGAAAATATCAATGTGTCAGACTGCGTTGTTTATCTGCAATCAAACAATAAAATATTGGTCCTGGATATTTTCGGAGAAGCCCGACAATATTTTCGGGAACTCAAATGATAATGTCACTTGGGATAACTTAGCCTACGGTGACCAATTATAGCGCGACTGTCGTAATAGCGTGGGTTGGGGCTTATATTTCTGTTCCCCAGAAAGAAACACCCACAAAAATTCAACAGAATGAAATTTTATAAAGATTGTCTTTAACCGGTATCTATAATTTTTGCTTGGTGATAGTTATGAAACTTGGCGAATAAATGGAGCAGACGACATTTACATCATTGAAAAAATTATCGAACGTTTTAAGCGTTTGGATTTCCATCAAATCAATTCAAATATTTGTTACACATAGCACTTTCCGATGGATTTCTAAATATTTGTCAGAATTTATCAGATTTAGTTTCCATACCATAAACATTTCACTGGAGCCATTTCTGACGGCAGATGAACAGCGCGCCAATTCAGAGAGCAGTCATTGTTTTCATTCACAATGCGACTGCATGGCAAATACGTGCGTAGTAATACAACGTTAGAAATAAATATAACAATGACCGCTCTGCCGTCTTTATGACAGTGGGATATTTCTCTGCGGGTGAATCGGTTGTCGGAAATAACAGGACTTATTATCTCAAAAAATCTGTCTAATGATCTAAATATATTCAATAGTCGGCCGACCAAAGACCCCCAAAACGATTTTACAAACTTTCGATGTCATTTTTTGTTACAAATGGGTACCCGTGCTAAATTAGTTCTTTGAGTGGTAGGGATCAAGGTTAGTTTTGGTCGAATAAGGTCATGTTGGGGTCACTATTTGGGTCAAATAAGGTCAAAAATGGGTTATAAATTAACATCCACCACAGTGTTTGTTACCAATGAGTATCCAAGCTGAATTAGTTGTAAGTAGTGTAGTGTTATCATAGATAACACGTTTATTATAAGAATTAAGGTCATTTTAGGGTAAAAAAATTAGCGAAAATCGGTTATCTGCACAGTACTAATTGTTACGATTGGGTATTCCAGTTGAATCAGTTGTAGTGTAGGGTTGGATGTAGTCATCGATAACATGTTAGTTATTAGAAATAAGGTCATTTTAGGATCATATTTGGGACAAATGAAGTCAAAAATTGGTGAAAATCGATTATAAATTTATATTCACAGTACTAATTGTTACGAATGAGTATCCAAATTGAATCAGTAGTATGTAGTGTAAGTTTTAAAATAGTCATAGATAAGTTAATTATTCAAATTAAGATCATTTTAGGGTAACTTTTTGGTAAATGAGGTCAAATACGGGTACAAATCGGTTATAAATTAATATCTACAACGCTAATTGTTACGAATGACTAGACAGACAGAATTAGTTGTATGTAATGTAGGGTTTAAGGTAGGCATAATAACCATTATGTAACCATTATATTGTCTGTCGAGGATTATTTTCTAGCTGATGATTGTACGAATAGAGCCAAACAGCTCCATGTAAACACAATACCTTCAATTATAAGAGCAAAATGAGAATATCAGTCTCAGATGAACCCACATGGTCACCATTTTGAATTTAATAATTGTATTCTCAGCTGAAGATTATGCCAACAGAATAAAAATAGGCATAATGTAATAAGCTATGGCGTTATTCTGCTCAATTTAAACAAGTTTGTACCTAGAATGAAAAAAAATATTCTAACAGTAATATGAAGAAAAAAAGAATTTTCGGATGACTCCTTATGGTCGCCATTTTGAATTTAACTGTCATTTTTTATCTGACGACTAAGCAAATAGATTCAAAATGGGCAAAAGGTATCTGACTATGATGTGGGACCCTTCGGTTTTGCTAAATTTGCACAATCAACTAAGAACAATGCCTTGATATACACGAGCAACATGGAAAAGTAGGAGATTCAGGTAACCCCACACAGCTGCCATATTGAATTTGAACATCGTATTTTGATCTTGGGGATATGCAAATAGATTCAGAATGGGCGTAAGTTGTTAGGCTATGGTAAGAGATCCCCCTGTTTTGATAAATTTGCACAATTAGCGACGAATAGTGCCTTGAAGTAAACGAGCAACATGAAAAAAATATGATTTTCAGATGAGGTTATCCCATATGGCCGCCATTTTGAATTTGACCATCAAATCTTGATTTGTGGCATATGTAAATAGATGCAAAATGGGAATAAAATGTTAGGTTATGCATAGGGATCCCCCGGTTTGTTGGATTTGCGCAGTGAGGTAAGAATAATGCCTTGAACTACACGAGCAACATGAAAAATGTGATTTTCAGATTACCCCACCTGTCCGCCATTTTGAATTGAAACATCATACTTTAAGCTGAGAATTAAGCAAACAGATTCAAAATAGGCGAAAGATACTAGGCTTGATGGGAGATTCCTTTGTGTTAACTAATTTGCACAGTGGGCTAAGAATAATGACTATTATATGAATAACCTGAAAAAGGGCGATTTATGGATGAACCCACATGAGCACCGTTTTGAATTAACGTATGATGGTTAATCACTAGAATTACAGAAATAGGCTCAAAATTAGCCAAATATAATATTCCAAAGGTACGGAAAGTCTTTGCTCTAGATTTTTAATCATTCTGGTGATACAGTGAATGTTCAAACGGGCACTAAATTTCCGAACCCTCTATCACCCAGGCCAGAGTTCAAACTCGAGAAAGAAACCTTCGGACCAACAAATATATTGATCGGGAAGGTCCAGTCTATAAGAAAATGGATGTTACCAAAATTCACAAACAAAAACTACTGAATTACCCTACACTAATATAAGAAAAATTCACCCCGTAGAACTACTTCAGATTTTATACCCATTTCTTTACAAGGAATTCCACACAAAAATGTTTTAAATTGTTTTAAGGCCCATCTTTTTGCCATCTTTGGATGTTATTTGACCTCGAAATGACCTGATAATGACCTCAAATTGTCAAAGTTGTCTTTGTATCCACCCTACCTTGAACCATACTGCATACAAAAGTAAATAACAAACAACACAAAATATATGAAATAAAACAGCATTTTTGACCTCATTTGACCCGTAAAGTGACCCTAAAATGACCTCAAATCCAATAATTAGCGAGCTAGCCATACCTGTGCTAAAACCGTACAGAACATAAAACCAATTTAGCGTGGATAGCCATTGGTAACAAACATCACACTGGAAATTAAGTTAGGAACGACTTTTACCAATTTTGACCTTATTTAACCTCAAAAGTGACCCCGAAATGACCTTTAACTTCCAAATTCCGGGTGGTATCCCCTCCCACTTTGAACCCTAGCACACAGAGAACTAATTTAGCATGGATATCCATTTGTAACAAACAATGCCATCAAAAGTTATATTTCGTGTCTTTGGCCGGCCTACTACAACATTATATAAGTTAATTTATCACCGGTAATGGACTAAAACTTGTCAAAATAATGAAATGCAAATACCCACACCAATTGGTTACACAGATCGGCAAAAAATCTGGATTTCCCTCTCTGCGCTTCTGGACGTCCAAACTTGAAAAGATTGGTCAAACCCAACGAACAAATGATATGGAAATCATCCTAACATGTTCTGCTTTATTCCTTGGTACAGTCTTTTGTCCAGGGATGATTTAGTTTCAAGAGTATTGAATGCAGTAGAATAGGTCGTTGGTTAGTCCCACTATTCAAGACGAATTTTCAGTTTTCTTCACAATAGTTGGCGCGTCGAGAACAAATTCAAATTTTGATGAATAAAGATTTCAGGTGAATTTGATGGATTCTGTTAATAATTCCCGTATAATCTTGAATCTGTGTACAGATGATTTCTTATCCCGTTGAGATTCCATCCACAACCTGAATGCATTGGAAGTCTTTTAGTGGGCCTATAGGCCTATATGTTTCCCCTTTGTGAAAAAACCCCTCGTCTACTGATATTGGCAGGATACTACCGTCTCTCAAATTGGGGAGTGATTCTGTCAGTTGAGGCTGTGTGGAACATACGTGGATACAGGTCTATTTGTGTCGCTTTGTTAATCAATTTCCCGATTAAGAAAGAAATTCCATGTTTTGAATTTATTCGTGTGTTTGTTCGATTGTATGAAGCAGACGACCCTCTCCCCTCCCGCCCTGTAAAATAGAATCTCCCAAAAGAACACCTGCGCTTGACACATGTACATTTCACACAACCGTGCTGAAACACTCAATAAACGCACGTTTGGCAAGTTTTTATAGACACAAGTGTTATAGAATTGCACATAAACAACGCGGGATATCTTGATATTTTCTGATTAGGGTAAACTACACATTTTCTTTTCGGTTGTAACTTGGTTTATCTCGGAACTGAAGCCGGATGTTCATGAACGACCGTAAACCTTGTCTCCAGCCATCAAATGGCAACACCGAGTTTTGTGGATCCGGCTTCGTTGGAAAGTCACAGGCTTTGAAAAATGAAGTATCTAGTGTGCATCAATAGGTTAAAGTTCGGATCACCAACTGGTATATATCGTGATAGACTAACGTTGGTTGTTCGTCTGCATTTGGGTGGATCTCAGTCGATGTCCCCATTATTTCGCCAAATTTCACCAAAATATTCAAAATATTCAAGCGTTGATGTGATTGGTCAAATGTTTATTTTATTTCTGTTTCGTCTGATCCTCTGACGAAATTGGAACATAGTTCACTATTTGACCGATCACAATTAACGATCCCTCCAGTCACGCAGCCAACAAATTGACGAAGCATTTTTACCAAGGCTCTCAGAAGACGGTGTGTGGGAAACTAACCCATGCTGTTCAATAGATGTCAGACCTCGTGCTTTAATCCTTACGCTTCATTATTACAGGGTATCTTTGACGAACCGAACAAGTATGTGGTCGTATGTGCCCACTGTATCGTCCCCGGATCAGAAGAGAGCGATTTTCTGGGGACATATCGTTGGTGTCCGCCGCCGATTGCGATGCTTGCTCTCAGTATTATACAGGTTGGTACAGATTTTTGACATATATTTTGATACTCGAACCGAGTTTAATCGGCTCTTCCCACATGAACGCAATACCAATGGACACGCCTCATTTAAAATCAGTCAATTTACTACCTGGGCCGTGTCTCTGCCCGTCGTTAGTCTCATTTCTTCAAATGCTTACATATGGCATTCTCATGCCATCAGATTGTTTAAATCCTGCTGTCAGATGCACCCTCTGAGTGCATTGGGTGAAAATGTGGAGAGCTGCATTACTGCGCATGGCTCTCGACCAATCATCATCGTCTGTTAGCACAGTGCAGGGCTGAGCATTTCACAAATAAACATGACGCATGTCTCTCGACCAATCATCATCGTCTGTTAGTAAACGGAGCGGAGTTCAGGGCTGGGCATTTCACAAATAAACATGACACTGTAACGTGTGCTCTTTTCAAGTAGTTTAGCAGCTAATCAGTAAATTCTTCTAGAAGATACACTGGATGCATTTTCCACGGTATTTTTCTGGTATGTAGATACACACTTCCTGTGAAATTGGATAGAAAATGGATGCGCATACGCGCAGTATTTTTCGAACAACTGCAGGCAGAGGGTGTTATAGGTTACAGACAATGGGAGAATGATATATGGGAAAAAAGTCCTAATTTAACAATACCTTGCAGAATTTATGACCATCAGAGATATAGAGATTGACGAGATAGGAAACTCCATGTTATATTCCATGGACATCACGTCAGCGGGACATGAGCCTACAATGCACGCAAGGCGCGTCACGCTGTGTGTCACGAAGAACGTTCGACGTCATTGATATGAACTTGTAACATTATCGCAGGACCACTGGGGCTTGTAGTTGGTCGGTTATTAATTATGATATTAATATAGAGTAGGAGGAGAGTATACATAAATATTAATATCATAATTAATAACCGACCAACTACAAGCCCCTGTGCTCAGGACGTCATTTCTTGTGAGAGCGTCATCGCTCTGACCACCTTTGCTGAGGCAGGGATAAAAAGTGCTGGACAACTGAGGTGGTCTTTAATCGCTGATAGAATTCACTCTGGGGATATATCCATAGTTTGATTGTTCAAAACCCACGCTAAATTATCCGTCGCAACAGTGCGATTGTTTTAAGGTACTCCGATGTTATTTCGTGTTGTAGTTCACTGTGTGTAAATACCAAACGAAAGATGTGAACGGACACACTTTGGTCTACATCTTTGGATTTTGGCATCAAATCGCTTAAAAACTGTTCAAAAGCTACGACAACAAGCAGCCAGAGGATGCTAGGTCCCCCGCCAAAATGGCAGCAATATTTATAAGCGCTGTCGGTTTCAGAAGATATTCATGAGGATGGCAACAGCTACTTCACAGGCGTATATAAAGAAGCAGAGGGGTCTTTCCACCTTCCCAGGTTTTGAGATCAACTCCGAATGGCTGACTGAATGTTGATTGCTACTGTAATATATTTTCTTTACCATGTAGCATGAAAATTATGTAACCGAAATGCAACCCCAAGAGACAATTCATGGCATATTATCTGCAAACTAAATTTGACAAGAATATGAAGGCATCCTCAACCTATTGCCCAGAAACCAAATTTAGACTTTGCCACAAGGAGTCACCACCTGTAGGCGCAAGCAGGCAAAACACAATCCCAAATGACATCTCATGTCATGGTATCGGCATATGAACTTTGAGACTCTGAAGAGGGGTCCTCAAGTTATTGCCGGTACTAGATGCCCACCGGTGTTCATGTTATTTGGGGCGGGTCACATATGAATACAAAATTTGAAAATAATCTGATGAGCAGTTGCCAAATTATTGCCCGGAAACAAATTTTTCCACCAGGAGACGCCACCTGTAGGCAGAAGCGGGAAAAATACAATCCCAAGGAACATGGTATCGTGGGGACATCTGCATACCAAATTTGAGAAGAATCCGATGAGGGTCCTCAAGTTATTGCCCAGAAACCAAATTTAGATTTTGACACCAGGTGACGCCACCTCTAGGCGCAAGTCAGTGAAATGCATTATCAAGCGACATCTTATGTCACGGTACATTCATACAAAATTTGAGAAGAATCCGATGGTCAGTTCTCAAGTTATTACCCGGAAACGAATTTGTGATGTTGCCACCAGGTGGCGCCACCTGTGAGTGCAAGTGAGCGAAAGGCAATCCCAAGCAACAGCTCCTGGCATGGTAAATGCATGCCAAATTTGAGAAGAATCCGATGAGCTGCAACGTTTCTCATGTTACCCAGAAAGGTACATATGTAGGATATTTCAAAGAAATTCGACCAAGTGTTTCTAAGTTATCACTTGCAGCATGGAATAATGGAATGAACTCTAGTGGCGCCACCTCCGGGTGGATTTTGCTGAAACGCATCACCAACGGTGTTTTGTCGCAGGGAATGCATTTACCAAATTTCGAAGAAATCCGACAAATTGTTCGAAAGTTATCGCTCGCGAAGGATTTGAACAAACATGAACGGACATGCATAGTTATCGCTCGCGAAGGATTTGAACAAACATGAACGGACATGCATTAAAGATTGGAACAAGACCCAGTGGCGCCACCTACAGGCGGATCTTGCTGAAACGTAATACCAGCGACGTCTTGTCGCAAAGAATGCAGATGCCAAATTTCGGAGGAATCCGACAAAGCATTTAGGAGTTATCGCTTACGCAGTATTTGCACGGACATGCACTAAATATTGGAACAAGACCCAGTGGCGCCACCTACAGGCGGATCTTGCTGAAACGTAATACCAACAGACGTCTTGTCGCAAAGAATGCAGATGCCAAATTTCGGAGGAATCCGACAAAGCATTTAGGAGTTATCGCTTACGAAGTATTTGCACGGACATGCACTAAAGATTGGAACAAGACCCAGTGGCGCCACCTACAGGCGGATCTTGCTGAAACGTAATACCAAGAGACGTCTTGTCGCAAAGAATGCAGATGCCAAATTTCGGAGGAATCCGACAAAGCATTTAGAAGTTATTGCTTACGAAGTATTTGCACGGACGTGTCCGTGCATGCACGGACACATAGAAGCAAGACCCCAGTGGCGCCACCTACAGGCGGATCTTGCTGAAACGTAATACCAAGAGACGTCTTGTCGCAAAGAATGCAGATGCCAAATTTCGGAGGAATCCGACAAAGCATTTAGAAGTTATTGCTTACGAAGTATTTGCACGGACATGTCCGTGCATGCACGGACACATAGAAGCAAGACCCCAGTGGCGCCACCTACAGGCGGATCTTGCTGAAACGTAAGGTGGCCCTCCGCAGTTTCGTAGTAATGGCCCCTCTCTAATTTCATAATACGATAGACTGCCCTTGTTCTGCTGCATCATAATTCTTCTTGTCTTCTTAATAGCTTATATCTATAATGCCATCCTGTTCAGCATTATCAACGCTGCAAACGAGTATGTACAAATCGAGTGCTGGCTTCGTCTACACGCTGATCGGGATCATGGAGTAAAGTTTGTCCTGCCTCAGTTATGCCCCTTGGGTGTGCCTAAAAATCGGGACTCATTTACGGGAAGAAAATCTGACAAAAAACGGTTAGGTTTTCACCCCCTTTTTTGCCTTTTTAAGTTGAGACCGGACCAGGGAACGTGAGTAAGAAGTTTAATTGAAATCGCTCTTACAGATTTTTCTGGAAATTGAGCCGAATTTGACCATTTTTCGACATTTTTAAGGGGTTTTCTAGGAAAAATGAAGCAAGCATGGAGGAGAATGTTCGAGTTAAATTTTTCTATAACATAGCAGTGTTATATCTTAAAATAATAGTTTCATCATGCTCTTTCAGAAAATATATACATATAAGTGATTTGGGTTGAAGGTTTTGCGACAACTGGTGGCCGAAAAACGGACCCATAGTCTATTCCATGCCGAATAAAAGAATCTCCGGAGTGCACCCTTAAGGCATAATAGTGGAGTCTATGCATTATCTTAATGTAGACTCCGTTACGGAGCGGAGATGTATCATTACGCCAGATTGTTTAATTTTGACTGCCTAGTTATACCTGAAGCTCTATTTTCGGAAGCAGGTGGAAAGAAGACCAGGAGTTCGATTAAAATAATCCACAGTGTGTCCATTAGTATACAATTGAGGTTACTGCATACTGTATTCCATACAGGAGTTATCTCCCCCTGGACTGAGATTTCGGTGGATATTATGGCAGAACGAGGTCCTATCAGAATGATATAAATTTGCCAGTGTAAATTTT
Organism: Hanleya hanleyi; assembly: GCA_036873755.1. Classification (NCBI taxonomy): domain Eukaryota; kingdom Metazoa; phylum Mollusca; class Polyplacophora; order Lepidopleurida; family Hanleyidae; genus Hanleya; species Hanleya hanleyi. Next base: position 75,638 of record JAVTVY010030587.1, read on the forward strand.
CTTTACAAGAGAACCCATTTACAGTCCATAAAGGATGGAATGGATGTATATTATTATGGTTTTACAAATTATTTCTCAAGTTTCTGAAGTATTTCCCATGTTTCTAAGAGAAAATTGAGTGCAAAATTACCAATAATTTGACTTGGTTACATCGCTTATTTGCATTTTCCCGCGTTTCTGCTATCATTGGAAAGCGGAAAAGCAACCACGGCCTTCATATTGCCGAATGGATGACCATTATTAAGAAGAAATAGGTTAATTTTGAGTTTTGTTCTCGAAAATCCTGCTAGAATTGGCAAAAGTGATCAAAACAAAGATGGGGTAGGGGGAAAGTTATCGGTCGGATTTCCCAAAATAATATGTATAACTGGCAAGTGTTGTATACCGCCATACTCGCAAACACTCTGAGATTACGATACATGTGAATAATTAATTTCGTAAAAAACATCCTGCCCCTTAAGGTGGCCCTCCGCAGTTTCGTAGTAATGGCCCCTCTCTAATTTCATAATACGATAGACTGCCCTTGTTCTGCTGCATCATAATTCTTCTTGTCTTCTTAATAGCTTATATCTATAATGCCATCCTGTTCAGCATTATCAACGCTGCAAACGAGTACGTACAAATCGAGTGCTGGCTTCGTCTACACGCTGATCGGGATCATGGAGTAAAGTTTGTCCTGCCTCAGTTATGCCCCTTGGGTGTGCCTAAAAATCGGGACTCATTTACGGGAAGAAAATCTGACAAAAAACGGTTAGGTTTTCACCCTTTTTTTGCCTTTTTAAGTTGAGACCGGACCAGGGAACGTGAGTAAGAAGTTTAATTGAAATCGCTCTTACAGATTTTTCTGGAAATTGAGCCGAATTTGACCATTTTCGACATTTTTAAGGGGTTTTCTAGGAAAAATGAAGCAAGCATGGAGAAGAATGTTCGAGTTAAATTTTTCTATAACATAGCAGTGTTATATCTTAAAATAATAGTTTCATCATGCTCTTTCAGAAAATATATACATATAAGTGATTTGGGTTGAAGGTTTTGCGACAACTGGTGGCCGAAAAACGGACCCATAGTCTATTCCATGCCGAATAAAAGAATCTCCGGAGTGCACCCTAATACCAAGAGACGTCTTGTCGCAAAGAATGCAGATGCCAAATTTCGGAGGAATCCGACAAAGCATTTAGAAGTTATTGCTTACGAAGTATTTGCACGGACATGTCCGTGCATGCACGGACACATAGAAGCAAGACCCCAGTGGCGCCACCTACAGGCGGATCTTGCTGAAACGTAATACCAAGAGACGTCTTGTCGCAAAGAATGCAGATGCCAAATTTCGGAGGAATCCGACAAAGCATTTAGAAGTTATTGCTTACGAAGTATTTGCACGGACATGTCCGTGCATGCACGGACACATAGAAGCAAGAACCATTTTAAAGTCGGACACATAGAAGCAAGACCCCAGTGGCGCCACCTACAGGCGGATCTTGCTGAAACGTAATACCAAGAGACGTCTTGTCGCAAAGAATGCAGATGCCAAATTTCGGAGGAATCCGACAAAGCATTTAGAAGTTATTGCTTACGAAGTATTTGCACGGACATGTCCGTGCATGCACGGACACATAGAAGCAAGAACCATTTTAAAGTCCCCGGCCGCGTTGCGGCGGGGGACAAAAACACCACCGAAGTAGTATACACAAGCGTTTGCATGCACGTTATATGATTGTTTGGAGAATTCCGAGATATAGTGTTTGTATGTTATTCAATGGGCGGTCACGTGATGTCGGGTTTTATACCACTGACGTGATTATCATAGCGACGTCATTCAAGTTTCCAATCTCTCTGTCTCTAAATCTCTGTGACCATATATATCAAAAGGGAGACACTAAAGTCGGCTTCAAATTTATTCGCCGCTTGAATTGCCGTTTCACATCTCTCCATAGCAGTCCCAGGTTTAATCCGCTTCAGTGCTTTTCTGGTAAAAAATGTAAACAATAGAAGACAAGATATAATTTTTAAAGCATAATTCTCCAAATTCTTTTCCAGCTAGTATTTTTTATTGTCTATGCCGTGGAGTTGGACTCTAAAGGCACGCCTGTTACAGCGTTAACCGGGGTACCGCAATATAGTCCCCTCATCTACAAGTCTGACAGACGTTACGAGGTATGGCGGTTCATCACCTACATGTTCATACACATTGGGTAAGAACGAGTTTTCAGATAATTAACATATCATTAATTGACTTACTGATATCACTAATTGATCAGTCAATTGGCTCATCAATATAGATAGTTGACTAATCGGTATCTAACTTATCGATACCATGATTGACTTATCGATACCGATCAACTTATCGACATAAATAATTATCTTATTGATATCACTAATTGCATTATCGATATCATTAAATGATTTACCGATATCACTAACTGACGAACCGATATTAATAATTGACTTATCTATAACATTAATTGACTTGCCGATATAACTGATCGACTTATCAATATCAATAATTGGCTTAACGATGCCAATAACTGACTGATCGATATCAACGAATGGCTTATCTATATCAATAATTGACAAATCGATATAAAAAATTGACTTGTTGATATCAATAATTGACTTATCAATACCAACAATCAGTACTAGTTGAATGTTTGATATTTATAAATCACATTTCACAGTATGTCATTTTTCTGTACTAAATAATTTTTTGTGCAGAATTGTAAATCTACATTTTCCGTTTCACTAACGTTACATTTCCCCACGTCACTATACTTTGTGTCTCCATCGGCTCTCCCAAGCAACATCCACCTAAGTAAACAGAAGGGTTGTATCGCTGACTTTGAATATCATGGATTAAGAATACTGATCAGCGATACGGATTTCATGTATTTGGAACATCATGATGTGTTGCCGGCATCACTGAAAACTGTTGACCGCTTCTCTCTTGCAGGAAACTAGCCTATGTTTAATTACACTATGATTTGTTTTTAATTTGGTGCTAACGCTGTTATATGGAATGTGGAATAGGTCTTTGGATTATGGAAGCGAAGATTCTTTGATGGACGGAACGACGGCTGAATAATTAATGACGGACCAGACGCTTGTAATTTGGCCTCATTCTATTTTAATGTATCCTACATAATAATACCAGTTATAAGAAATGCAATTTATTGTAATGCAATTAACAGTTCATTGCATGCTTCATACCAGTTATAAGAAATTCAATATATTGAAATGCAATTACCAGTTTATTGCGATGCAATTACCAGTTCATTTCATGTTTTATATCAGTAAGAAATGCAATTTATTGAAATTCAAATGTCAGTTTATTGCATGCGTAATATCAGTTAAGAAATGCAATTTAATGAAATGTATAATTACCAGTTTATTGCATTCTTTACACCAGTTTGGAAATGCAATTCATTGAAATGCGTTTATCAGTTTATTGCATGCTTAATACGAGTTTTGAAATGCAATTTATTGAAATGCAATTACCAGTTTATTGCATGCTTAATACGAGTTTTGAAATGCAATTTATTGAAATGTATAATTACCAGTTTATTGCATGCTTTATATCAGTTAAGTAATGCAATTTATTAAAATGTAGTTGCCAGTTTATTGCATGTTTTATACCAGTTAAAAAATGCAATTTATTGAAATGTAATTACCAGTTTATTGCATGCTTTATACCAGTTTGGAAATGCGATTTATTGAAATGCAATTACCAGTTTATTGCATGCTTAATACGAGTTAAGAAATGCAATTTATTGAAATGCAATCTCCAGTTTATTGCAAGCTTTATACTAGTTAAGAGGTGCAATTTATTGAAATGTAATTACCAGTTCATTGCATGTATGCCTAATATCAGTTAAAAATGCAATTGACTGAAATGCTTGCTAAATACCAGTTGCATTCGTTCCAATGAAAGAATTAAATTGAAATTGAATTGCAATCCCAACCCGGTGTAAACGAAAAACTGTAACACAACTTTAAATGCCGGTGCTGTTATTACATCCGTAACTTAACCACAGGCCCGCAAAACAAGAGTTTTGGGGCGGTGGTATTAGGGTGAAGTGTCGAAATATGGGGTGGATTTATATAAAGCATGGGGTTATATATAGAGACCCCATATTTCGACACTTCACCCTAATACCACCGCCCACATCCCCCAAAACTTGGGCCTGTGTTTTGCGGGCCTGTGAACTTAACAAAACAAAAACAGTAATGGATATTTGCATGTCTTCGCTTTCATTTTCAGTTATATTCATCTGATATCTAATCTGATCATACAGTTGGTATTAGGCGTACCCCTGGAGTGGGCACACAGCTGGTGGAGGGTCCCCATACTTTACCTACTCGGAGTGGTTACAGGTAAAGACCATTCTCCAACAGCCAGGGTCCCAGTCCGCGCGCCCCCACGCATCACCCCGACAGAAAACCCACCGATGCAAACGGAAACTATATGCACATGTATTCGTAGCCAATCTTGGTTAAACAATTTCAAAATCACGCCCACAGTAATTACACAAGGTAGCACGTGGACCAATATGGTAAACATTATCGGGAGACAGTATCCACCTATTGCATCATTTCCAGACAGTGTGCGTAAACATCAAAGGGCTTACTCCCGCCGAAAGCCGTTTGGCTTTGTTAGGCGGTAAAAAATATCAAAAGATCGTGCCTTGCGAAGGTAGCAATATTCGTGAACTAAATGTCAATCATTGTCAAAGTGAAAAAGCAGAATTGTCGTGATTGGTTTATTATGGGATATCGTAGAATATCGGCGAACATTTTGCACGAGTTTTTTATAACGTCTCGTCCACATGATATTCCTCTGATTGGTACACCTACGTCAGCCTAACCGCTGGAGAACTTGAAAAAAAAAGGACAGATTAAAAAATCAATCAATGCAGACTTCAGGTATCGCCTATACATTAGTGTCACACGCTCAGACGTCTTTCAGTGCAAATCTGCTCGCAATGTGTTTCAAACGCATGTTTGCGGCGTCGGGCCTCACAGGCGTATGTTCTGAATAAGAACTTGCATTCTATTAATATTCCCTTGTTTTGTTCATTTCATGTATCTAACGGTAACATACTTCATTATTTTCCAACAAATGACATGATAGGGCTATTACATTTTGTATTTAATACCGCCATTCAAGATGTCCACATGAACAGCTACAATAAAAGCGTGGCTGATATACAAATCATAACAGGGATCATTTTTGGTTCTTGTGGTGTTTTTTTGAATTATGCAGTCAGTATATTTGCCTGTTGGATCATATGACTTCGTGTCAGTAGGCCTTATCCCTACTCCGACATCTTTTTCCACCAACCTTGTTATGTTATCTTTAATCCGATGTCTTTCCTTCATACCTACACTCTCAGAAATATTCAGGGAATACTCCTGAATTGATCAGGTTGTACATCCACAACTCAATTTCAGGGATTTTACCTGAAATCCAGGGATAATTTCCTGAAATTCAGGTATATCATCCCTGAATTAGGGCTAAATTTCCTGAATTTTAGGGGATTTTACGTACCTGAATAAGATCGTGGTCTTACTAATCAGGGTGATTTTGCCTGAATTTCAGGGAAGATCCCTGCATTCAGGGATTTTGTTCCTGAATTTCAGGTAATCAGCCCTGAATTTCAAACAAAATTCCTGAAATTAATTTGTGGATATACAACTTGATCAATTCAGGAGTATTCCCTGAATATTTCTGACACTGTATGTTTCATAACTTCAATGGTCCAGAGAAGCATTTATGATTTTACTTCCCACGAGCATTGAGAGATATTCGCCTTTCTTTAACACAGCCCTGGAATTTTGGGCCGAAACTCGCGCACGATTTACACACCAGTTGGGTTGAGAGCGGACCAGCGTTGGTCCAACTTTGGCTCGGTGAACCAGCATTGGAAACCACCGTTGTAATTCCTATTGATGACGTCACCGAAACAGTCAATCAAAATCTTTTACAGTTTCTGTTAAAGTTTGACAAAAATATAAAGAGTGGAATGTTTTAGCCCTCTAGCTCCGAGGATTAAGGGGAAAAATTAGGGAGAGAGAGGGGGCGAGTTTCCCAAAGGCTGCGATGGACCCCAGATCACCCAGGCCAGATAAATAGGGTTAGACTGATCGTAAATCCTCAAGTAAAGTTTCAATCGAATGAAAGACCACTGGAAACCGTATACGAAAATATTTTTGTCATTTTTTTTTAGATTTTAATACACAGAGTAAACTGCAAATAAAGCATGGGATTCTATGGTGGTCTGGTGCGATCATATCTAGGTCCGGTGACGTCACACTGCCTTAATAAATATGTTATAAACTTTGTATGCAGTTTGCAATGCATGACTTACGCTTAAGGTGTGTATACTTTGAGTTTCAACATAGACTCACTGTTTCAATGTGCATGTTTCAAAGAAATCGAGCACATTAAGTGCAAGATTCAAATTGACTTGGCACTTATGAGTTACCATACAAAAAATCAAGTACTTTTTACCCGCTTAGAAAAAATCACATAAATGAAGTAAAATTATATTGGGATACAGTTCAAATGTGTCTTTCATTTGACCTTCACTTCGTCTGAGGGTTTACTATCACTATAATATAGCTAACAATAATATAGCTCGTGCAGACTATGTATATTCATGTCTCTATACATTCCACCATGTTCTGAATTTCTTGAATATGATGATCATGAATATATTCCTGTTCCAGGCTCGCTGGCCCATTCCTTGACAGATCATAACGTTAACTTAGCCGGGGCGAGCGGAGGAGGTTACGCTCTGATCGGTGCACACTTGGCAGCCATAATTGTGGTACGTATAAGTGTCACAGCAAATAAATATATAATTCCTTCGACAGATACGTAAACAATGAAACGGATACTTTATCAACCGTAATAAAGATTATAGACTAATCCTAGTTGATCCACACGATTATCACGCACCACGGCAGGGCCATGCCAAATCCAACATCTCCGACAAAATACGCTTTCGCAAAGACGGTGTGGATGTCCAAATGAATGACATCGGAAACATTCCATAATGAGCTCCTCGTCTCATCCAGCTCTAAATCTGCCAGAGTGAACAGTTCACTCAAATAAGTGTGACTTTAGCGGGAGCGCGGTTGAATGTTCCGATATCTCTGAGTAATATAAGAATTTAAGCTTGAGAATATACCGAATTGTTAAACTTATCGTGTTTACACGTATAGTATGCGCCCGGTGAAACTAAAGTCTGTCAATTTTAATTATTTGTCTACTTTGAAACTTGTAAAAAGTCAACGGTTAGTTCGGCGTAATTTGTTTTCCAGCGTTTACAGCAAACTGAAATCTACAAAATGACTACCATTTCACCATGATATTTATAAAATATTACGCTTTAAAGAACATTTAAATATTCTCCGTATACAACTCCCCGATAATATCGACGCCCTAGAGTGACGTCACACTGTGTTGCTCTTTTAGAGAACAAAGGTCCATTATGTCAATGAGATCATAACAAACGGTCAGTTGAAATATCGGATGATCTCATGGCCAGCAAAATTTACCGCCTGTTAAACTAAACATCCCTGTTATCTTATACGGCGTCATTGACCTTTGTCTACGATAACTTTAATTACAGTAAATGACGGCATCCTATCTCGGTACATGAAACACCTATGGCGTTTTATACGGAAAATATTAAAATTTCTTTAAAGCGTAATATATTATCAACATCAAGGTGAAATGGTAGTCGTTTCATAGATTTCAGTTTTTTATACAAGCTGCAAAAAGTAAAATAAATACCAAACCAACCGTTGATATTTTACAAGTTGACAATGTATTCTAACATTATTGACAAGATATTGTGTTCGAGTAAAATACCGGTATCACACCAATATTTGACATGTAACTATTATTAGTTTACTTGGCGCATACTTTAAGTAAGCATAATGTTCAATAAAAAGTTCCTGGAGTCTTTGGATATAAAATCTTTGTGGAACGTAACACCCGCATTTGGGAAATCCGACTTAGAAAGGACCTGGCGCAGTTTAACGAGATTTTGGCCACCATGATGTGCAGTTTGGAGTGCCAAAATGAAATATCACGTATGAAAGAATTTTTCTCAGTTAGCGTAAAGTAAATTATCTTGTAATATGCTCTTAGTATTTTCTAGTCTCTGATTTTCAGGGTTTAAGAATAACAGCATCTTGAAGTAGTGGATTTGTGCAAAATCGTCTGTTTTGCGATGAAAACAGCACACTTTTATCTCCGTAAGCATATGAAACCAGTCGAGAACCAAGATATACACCATAAGACCCAGCGGCTACAAAATAATCAGAGCACAAGACAAGATAATATATTTCACGCTAACTGAAATATTTCTGTCGTACGTCATATTTCATTTAAGCGCTCCAAACCGCACCTCATGCCAAATCTCAATCTCATTAAACCGAACCGGGACCTTGATCTTTTAGCAGTTATCTAACATTTTTCTAATTTTACAGAATTGGAAAGAGATGAACTACCAATGTTGGGACGGTAATTTCTGCCGTATGTTGATGAGCGCTCCTGTACGATTAAGCCTGATTTTGTCTACAGGTAATACCACCATTCTGAATATACCAATCAAAACTAATTTCAAAACCCGATATCGAAAAGAAATACGCTAAAGATATTATTATTATTATTGGATATATTCAATATGTTAATAGCTGCCAAGAACATGTCACTGTGTTAGGTGTGGTACAAATGTCCGTCGGATGCCATATCTCCAGATGCAGAGGGCGGGAGGAGGTGGCGTGATATTTCATTACAATTGATATATCAGTGCACCTGTATATACTATATAGCCATGTATTTACATGAACGTTATTTGGAGGCTGCAAATAAGAGATAACTCGATTTCAATTTTACAGAGTACAACGTGAATGCATGACAATGCTATATCATATCGGAGCTATATAAATTTCTATTCGCGTTCATCTAATGCATCAATGATGAATCAATTATATTAACATTGTGATGATGTCGTTAAACCGGAAGTAAGTGAGGAGATGGACGAGGAGGAAGAAGAGGAGGAGTGACGGTTAGGGGAGGAGTGAGGGAACGGAAGCTGGTTCAAGTTCAGGGGCATGATGCAGCAAGCAAGGAGAAGGAACAATGGATTCGACTGATCAAAATCAATTATACGGTCGCCATATTTGATCACGTGACTATGTTTGATCACGTGACAGTTTAGTATATGGAGAAAAGGGTTTGCCATGGCCATCTAATTGCAGTCGCTATATCAGCGTAGATACATACTATGTGGTGATTTATATACACAAACGATATTAAGAGAATGAGATTAGTAAGTCGATTTTAATTTTGGAGACTACAACGCGCATGCGGGAGAGCTGTATCATAAATTCCATTCACCGTCCATCTGGTGCATAGAGAATCTTGCTGGCATCAATGAAAACTGTCTTCTCTCTTGCAGCCATGTTTATGTATGCTACGATTTGGTGCTAATGATGTTGTACTAATTAGGTTCTTAGATTTGTGGACGTGAAAATTCTCTAATGGACGACGGCTGAATATTAACTGGCGAACTAAACGATTGTATTGAAGACAATGAAGAGCTGTACCAGACGGAGAGGGACTACATACGAGAAGTTGAACGATTTCACCTTGTTTCAAACGGATTGTAGATGAATTGGAGCGATATGCAAGAGGTGGGAAAAATTGACGACGTCTGGCGACTAAAAAGCAACCATATGACTCTACAGGAAAGAATTCGTCGACACCCACTCGAACGTAGCCTAGCCTTAGTATCTCAGCCGCGCTTTTATTGCAGCTGTTCATGTGGAGACTATGAAGTATCCACACGGCCCCTAGCACCGGCGTAAGCGGAATTAGATACGCTAGCTCGGGAGCTGTGATGACAGATCATCTGATGGTAAAGGATGGGCATCGTGGACGTCTGATGGAGTAAACGCCTTAATATGGGGAAACCTGGTAAATGCAAGACTACCTAGGAATACTAAACTGTAAAATCCGACGTCGTGGGGCTTAAATTAAATGAGTCACACCAAAAACAGGACCAGATTATTAATATCATTGAAGAGTAGAGGAAATAATTTTCAGATGGCGAGAATGACTACTTAATGGACTTATTCTACCTGAAGCGCGTGTCAAATGTACGAGTGGCAAAGAGATGCGTGGCGATTGCCTATACATGTGTATGGTGAGGATATCGAGGAGAGGAAGCAACAATGTTTGACACAGGGTTATGACGAAGATGAATCTGGTGAAATGTGCGAGCGAGATTATATTCCAAAAATGGAAAGAAGATTATGTCAAAAGTTTTACGACCTCTTAATCAATCATATTTATAGAGGGCACTGAATAGTTGTCTATTTAGACTGGCTGAATTGACAGTTTTCAGCTGATGTAGCTGAAAGAATATGTAGCAGTTATAAAAAAATAAAAGAGGATCATTACAAATGTCCATATTTGGCGTAAGGCTGCACTTCTTTGACCTACTGAGTTTCTCCGTTGTTGGCGAGCGGGTCTTCTCGCGGCCTGTGGCATAAAAATGAGCAAACCGAAAGAAAATAATCAATTTTACTCTCATCAAAGAGTGAAACAAGTCATTTTAATAAAGTACACCTGCAGCAATCAGAATTGAATGTTACCCATATGAAACTGTGTTGGATGTTTTCATATAACTAGTTAATCAATAAAACATTAATTACATTAGTTTAGCATATCCCATATATTATCATCAACATGGTTGATTCGTTTCTTCCTGTGAGTGAGTGAGTGAATATGATTTAACGTCGCTTTCAACACTATTTCAGTCATATCACGATGTTGGTTCCTTTTCCTTTTCACACCCGGAAACCACACGGGCAGGGTCCTATTTCTTTCAACGCCCGAGGCCCCACGGTTCTTACTCCATGTAAGGATCACGAGACAATGCATACAATTACAACACATATAAGGGAAGCCTAGCCTTTAGCCTAGCTAAATAATATATAGCCCTCACGAGTACTGGGGCTATATATTATTTAGCTCGTGAGGGTTATATATTATTTAGCTAACAATAGCCATGTCTGGGGACAACAATATGTCTAGACTTGAGTTTTTTCAGCTGCACAAAGACTCTGACAATAGCTTCCTGCATGAAGTATCTATACCGACTCCACGGGTGGGGTCCTATTCCTTTTCACACCCGGGATCCCACAGGTGCCCCAGTTAGTCGCCTCTTACGATCTGAGACCTATTCTTACCATGACCTGGAGTGTGCACAACGATAACCCAGGTCAATCCCCGGGAGCCTCACGGCGCTTCTTCCTGTGTTCACATTGGAAGGGCGGAATTGTTGGAGATATATATTTATTTTCGTTTGACATCATTACGATGTTAATTTAATACTGAAATAATCGCTTTTGTCTGAAGATCATTGATATATTAGATGGACGAGAAAAGAAATAGATATAGCTTGGATATGATATACCGGTTATCTTTGTCATGCATGCACGCTGTAGTTTGCAAAATTAAAATGGAGTTATCTCTTTTTGTTATCCTCCCAATAGCGTTCATGTCTATTTGTATACGTATTCACTGATACGATTGTAATACAATATCTATGGTAAATCCATCTCATGGTCGATAATTCTTTACAAATTATGGTCACTTGATCAAACATGGCGACGCTTCTTCGCAAACTATAGTCACATGACCAAAGATGGCAGACGTATAAATGATTCTGATTGGTCGAACCAATTTTTCCTCCTTGCTCCCTGTTTCCTCCTACTGACTATTCATCCTTCTCCTCCTCCACTAATCCGCGGAACTCGTGGTATCAGACTCTCTTTCTTCCACTACTTGTACCGGTATACAGGCGTTTCAAACGTTCTGCCTCAGCTACGAGCGACACAGCGTTTAAATATGTACAACAGTTTTAACATTATCTCGTGTTGCTTGTTTTGTTTCAGCTCTGACTGATACTGGGATGGCTATATACAGGCGTTATTCCGAAGAGAATCCACAGAGGATTGGAATATCGGCTCACATCGGCGGACTTATCGCAGGTGATTAATATTTTCGTATTCCGTCATTGCTGATGATTAACCCAGAAATGGGACGATTACAACTATATTTATAATAGTCTCAGCCTAGAAGAACGGAACCAGGTTTTCAAAATTGCAAGTGGGTTAATTGCGAGGCGAAAGTAATCGATGAAAATCGATGAACAATTAGCATTTAGTAAATTAATATTAAAGGTATATATATCATGCGGCAACTTGGAGTGTATTGGCATCTCCCATCCCCCTAGTATAATCCGTGGCGTGTCCGACTTCTCCTACTCCGCTTTACTCACTGCACAGCGGGTCGCATAGGTGTGGCGCGGGATAGGGTGGGGGCGAGAGACCTGGGGTTTTCGCTACCGGAGATTCCACGGGCCAGGCTTGCACCCTACAGTAGAATGGATCGACTGCGCATGCGCGATGAGTAGTAGTATAGAAAGGGCACACGATCTCCCTATCCCTATAGGTGTGGCGCGGGATAGGGTGGGGCGAGAGACCTGGGGTTTTCGCTGCCTGAGATTCCATGGGCCAGGCTTGCACCCTACAGTAGAATGGACCGACTGCGCATGCGCGATGAGTAGTATAGAAAGGGCACGCGATCTCCCTATCCCTATAAACTAACCCATGCGGGTGAATGAACCCATGGGGGTGAATGAGCCATGGGGGTGAATGAGCACTCGTTTTATTAAAACTCGGCGAACTGAAGTCGGTCTGGAGGTAAAATCAACCGATGGGCGGACTCTCTTCATATATTTCATTTTTTGTTGTGGGTATAAGAAACTGCGATCAACAAAATGGGGGTTTCGCTACCTGAGATTCCATGGGCCAGGCTTGCACCCTACAGTAGAATGGGTCGATTGCGCATGCGCGATTAGTAGTAGTATAGAAAGGGCACGCGATCTCCCTATCCCTATAGGTGTGGCGCGGGATAGGGTGGGGCGAGAGACCTGGGGTTCTCGCTACCTGAGATTCCATGGGCCAGACTTGCACCCTGCAGTAGAATGGGCCGACTGTGCATGTGCGATGAGTAGTATAGAAAGGGCACACGATCTCCCTATCCCTATAGGTGTGGCGCGGGATAGGGTGGGGCGAGAGACCTGGGGTTTTCGCTACCTGAGGGGGTGAATGAGCCATGGGGGTGAATGAGCACTCGTTTTATGAGGACTCTCCTCATATATTTCATTTTTTGTAGTGGGTATAAGAAACTGCGATCAACAAAATGACTACCATTTATCGTGATATTTATATTTGACAAGTTTTAAAGAGATGTTAATATTCAGATATCAAGGTCGCTCCAAAATTCTCACTACATTAGGATTATTTTGATTGCAACTGCGGAATCAGACCGGTCAAACTGTGATTACTGATTTTACGTTTTGGATAGGAAAAATGGATGAATTTGGATTTAATGATTTACAGGCCTGTAAGTAGCTCACAGTGAAAATATGGGAGGAAATCTGCCAAAATTTAGGAGAAATATAGGAATTTTCTAAATAAAATATAGGAAAATATAGGAAATAAAGGAGTCTACGACAGGTCACTACTACATTGTATGTTCCAAACTTGGTAGTTTTCTGGTGTTTAATCAAATTATTTCCTCTGAATGCGGTCATAGTGTGTCGTTTGTGAGGAGACTCGTTCCACTGCTTGGTTCAACAAAGAGAGATTTAAATGTTTTCATATTTTCAAAATTTTCTGAAATGTATTTTCTCGTGCCAATTTGACTCATTTCATAACGTTTTCATGAGAAAAAGTCAAAATAGAAATACAGGAGGTTTTGAGTTCAATATAGGGATGACTAAAAAATATAGGAAATATAGGAGGCACTTGCAGGCCTGGATTTAACAGGGTCTTTTTTTTCAAGTTGCTAAATATGTGTTGTTTTCTTTAGAGCAAAATTTTTAAATCTTATTAAGTTTTATTAATTTCGTCAAGGAAATGTTTTATTGTGTTTGTGACTCGTAGTAAGGAAACAGTAAATCTTGTCATATTTGCAGTGGGTGAGGTGTGGTGGAAATGTGGTGGGCTGACGTAGTAGAGAAAACCGCATATTCGGATGTGCATTCGGGAAATGACCGGTCATATTGGCTGCAGCCATTGCATTTTAGCTGTCAAATTTAAAGTGTCGCACACGTTAGTCTGAACTCCCAACAATCATTCACGCAAGACGACAGATAATTTTTGAGAGATTGTCCGGTTAGGGTCAGAGTTCTCTCCCCTACAAAACACGCAAAATGGGAGCGACCCCGTGGTCGCGCTACCTCATCCCAGTAAAAAGTGTTTTTAAAATATATTCGGCCGTTCTACAACAATAACTCAAATGTATTTTTTAATGAATAATTTTCCTTCATTGTCAGTCCAAATTTAACAAGATCCGTTTCGTTCTTTGTCAATTACAGTATCGACATTTTACTTTCATTTAATTTGCTTCAACGAAACCACAACTGACCCAGTTTTCAAAGAGGTAGAAGTTAAAAGCGGTAAAACTTGTGAAGAATGTGACGGATCTTGTTAAGGATGTCCGCTGGTGATTTTTTGGCTTTGGCGGCTATTTTGCCTGTTTTTCCTAGAGGTTATCTCCCTTTCCTAGGTTAAGAGATAGGGATTTCTTTTAAAAGCTTTCTAGCCGAGAATTTTATACAGCAACATCCATCCAATTTGATAACTTTTGATAGACATTGTGATTATCTGCAAACAGTTAGAATATAAGAAAAAGTTAAATACTATTTATATGAATTTTTCATGAATATGCTTCAAAACTAGGGCTATTCCCTATGTTTTCTGGGTTATCGGAGTGAGCATGTGTCAGTTCACGTAACGTTGTCTACAGTTAAAAAATGCACACCAACCTATATTTTTTCTTTGTTTTTTTCTCATATTACACAATTATGAATGCAACAACACTCATTATTCAAAAAGTTAATTACTTTGATTGGCCACCATTTGGACTGACAACGAAGGAAAATTATTCATTATGTGAGTTCAGTGTTGTAGAACGACCGAAGATAATTTAAAAGTATTTTTACTGGGATGAGGTAGCGCGACCCCGTTGTCGCTCCCATTTTACGTTTTTTGTATAGGAGAGAACTCTGACCCTAACCATGCTAACCAGACAATCTCTCAGAAATTATCCGTCGTCTGGCATGTGAACAATTCCATCTCTTATCGTGCATGGCAACATGCAATTTTAAGATCTGATACGCAAACAGCTGCGTCTTTACTCATTTTTCTTATATATTTCAGGTCTGTTGATCGGTGTGCCTTTGTTGAGGAATATAAAAGTATTCAAATGGGAGAAGATCTTAGGCTGGGTGACTTTGTCAGTTTATCTTGCCTTGGTTATCATTGCCATATTGTTTAATGGTCTGTATCCAGGATACCCACCCACTGACTGGTCGCCCTGCTGCCCCTGATCCAAAATGGGTACTCACCCATATGGATAGCTAAGATTCATAGCGTCTCCCTTCCCTCAACGCTATGCCGACGACAAATACATTTCCCTGTTGGTAACTCGAACATCTCCATGGCGCACTTATTATTACCTATGCTCCCTATTGGACCTTCATTAACTTGAGAAAATGGGCCGCCATGAATAAAAATACAGAAATGGCCCTTCGTCGGTCATATATTAATTACAGACGTTAAAATTATCCCTATGGAACCTCAAAATCACCTGAAATCGAGGGCCAAGCAGATGGGCATTTCCGTCATAATAGACCCCGTGTATACAGGGGATGATGATCACAACATCGATTATGGTATTTTTATTCATGGCGGCCCATTTTCTCAATTTAATGAAGGTCTAATAGGGCGCAAAGGTAATAATAAGCGCGCCATGGAGATGTTCGAGTTATCAACAGGGAAATGTATTTGTCGTCGGCGTAGCGTTGAGGGAAGGGAGACGCTATGAATCTTAGCTACCATATGGACATCTTTTCCGATCAGTACAAATCTGAGTGTGTTCCGGAGCAAGAACAGTTTTATCCAAAATGTACTGAGATTGCAGCTGCTCTAGGATATTTTATGGCAATTTTGTAGAAAATCCGGGAGCTTCTCGGTGAAATGTCTGACTCACTTGAAATTTATACAATTTGTTATGCCTTACACTGCCAATTCCACCTTAACAGAGAACCGTACGGTACAGCTTTGTGCAAGAAGCCAAATTTGGGAGGCGGCATGCCGGGTCAAATTTTTAGTTCTTCGTGTTCTTGGGTTGAATCTGGCATCCAATGGGTACCGTACCGATGTAAAATGGACATCCCATAGCAGATGTGTTGGGGGTCAGTTGAGCCTATAAGAGGCTGTTGGGTCAGATGTCCCACCCCCTATTTCCTCTACCACCAATTGTTTGGGTTAAAGCATGAGGGGAACAGTTGTCCAGGGGAACAATTCTGAGCCTTTTACACTGGGTGGTAAACTGCTGCGCCTACCATTTTTGTGCTTTAAAGTGATCGTAAACCCTCAAGTGATGTTTCCATCAAATGAAAGACCATTGCGAACAGTGTCGGAAAATATTTTTTTTTTTTTTTTTTTACGATTTTATTACACAGAGTAAACGGCAAATAAAGCATGGTATTCTGTGGTAGAAAATTCTGTATTTGAAACTGTGTATGCACTTTGAGTTTCAACACAGACTCACTGTTCCAATGTGCATGCTTCATCAAAACCGGGGAAATTAAATGCAAGATTCAAATTGACTTGGCACTTTTGAGTTACCATCTCCCAGATTTTGATGAAACATGGACATTGGAACAGTGAGTCTGTGTTGAAACTGAAGTATACACACCTTAAGCTTGAATCAAGCATCGGAAAGTGCATAAACAGTTTGAAATATATGTATTAAGGCAGTGTGACATCACTGGACCTAGATATTATTGCAACAGACCACCATAGAATACCATGCTTTATTTGCAGTTTACTCTGTGTAATAAAATCGTTAAAAATTGCAATAAATATTTTCCCCTACTGTTTGCAATGGTCTTTCATTTGATGGAAACTTTACTTGAGGGTTTACGATCACTTTAACTACCTGTATTGTCTGTGTGAGATTTTGACTACAATGAGATATTACATGTAAATCCATATTGTAATTTTTATGGAAAAAAAAAAAAAAAAAAAAAAAAATGCTCAGTATTTTTCACAAACAATGAGATCCACTATATTCATTTCAAATTGTCCACCTCATATCATATCATAGATGTAAATGCATTCATTTTTTTTGTGGAAATTAATGCTATTTTTATATTACCACATATAATTTGTATAATATATAGAAATAAACGTGTGTGTACACTTGGACGATTAAGTAGCTCAAGGTGAAAAAAGGCATATTTTTATCGGAAAAGTGTATCTGATAGACAACAGGGCATGTGGACAGACATTAATTCTGCAGGCATATCTGGTGTACCCATGTCATTCATGGCGATAGGTTGACCACAGTTTCATGATAAAACCAATGGTCAACTGTGAGTGACCGTGGACATCTTATGCCACTCAGACCTGACCATGGTTTTTGACCATCCTCAACCATGGTTCAACTATGGTGCCATGCACCCAGTTAAATACAGTACTATGGATCAAATTCTACTTTCCAAGAAAGGACCAGTAAGCTTACATTTATGATAATTTTGGCAACATCAGGTCAAAAATAGTCCAGTTATCGATGAAATAAATTTTCTGGGTTAAAGAGATAGCAATGTGCCATGATCAACAAACCAGAGCTCATGCAGCCAGTGATGGGTCGGTACACTGTTAACTACCATCAAGGCAAGAGATCATTGTTCACGGATTAACATGAATTATACTGCAAATCCTTCATCGTCTTGTTGCAGTATTTTAATAATAGGGAAATGATCCTAGTTAATTCTACTATATATCATTGGCTCTAGTTTGATGTATTTTTATTATGTATGTACACATATAGGTTACATTTTATTATCGCTCATTATTACATATACTTGTAGGAGGAAATTTCTTGAAATGTATATATTAATATGCAGCTACTTTAGTCTGATATTTGTAGATAAATGAATTGAAGCCCAAAGAGATACTTGTATTAGAATCTCCCACATGAGAATTAACATTTTTAATGAGAATTTATAGATATTTTTAAATCCTGTACTCGCATAATTCATTTTGTTGTATATTATACACACTAATTTTTACATTAATTTTGTTTGTTAATGTAATACTACAAATTTTAAATTTATTTTCTTTCTCAATTCTGATTGGTCAGCTTATCAGTGTGTGACCTCTCTTGCTGGAGGCGTGTCGCGACTGACCATTCAGAATTGAGAAAGAAGCGGGCGATCATCTCGCGGTGTCCTGGGTTGAATGGACAGTCAGGTTGGATTTTGAATCGCCTGGTAAAGGTATAAAATTGCACAAATTTACTAATTTGACGACGGGAATATATAGAGTGACAATTGTAGAATATGCTGATGTATTTTGTTTGTAGGTAAACTGTTTATTTCTCATTTCACCCAAAGTGTGTTTCAGACCTTGGTGTATTTTTATATAAAGCATGGGATTATTTCTAGAGACCCCATATCATGATATTTCGACACTTCACCGTAATATCACCGTCCACACCCCCCAAAACTCTTGTTTTGAAGGCCTGTGATTTGGAGTGCACAATATGGATACTTGGTTCTGAGCAGTACTGTATTTACATATATGATTAATATTTGACTGAAGGACCATCCATGGCTTACATAACGAATGAACAATTGGATGGAAATTATATTGCCAGAAATGCTGTACTGATAGAAAATATTTCTCGAAAAGAAAATATAATTTCTCAGATGCAAAAAAAGAAGTTTTAAAAATCTTGATTTTAGAATGTTGATACATTTCTAAAAAGAAATATTTTCTTGTACTTGTAGTATATATTGGTATAATTATGTTTGCTGTCCAAGATATAATTACCCCAAATTTGTTTGTGATGATAGATTACATATCTCCTATATTTAAATGTAACTTTGAATTAATTGATTAGAATTCAACATTTTTTGGGGACTGAAAATGTCATATTTCTTGTTCTGAGAAAATTTTTCCATGGGGTAAGAACATTTATCTCAAACTTTAAGGGTTTTTGTTTGAGAAAAAATTCTTACCCCATGAACAGATTGTTATTTCTTAAAACAAGAAAAGGACATTTTATGTCCTGAAATATTTCAAAGAAATCAGAACCAGTGATTGAATGTACATATCGAAGCTATCACCACAAGCAAATTGTGGGAATTATGTTAAGTTTTAAAAATATTTTTCGAGATATCTTAGGAAAGAAAATATTTCTTCTTTCCAGAAATGCGACAAAATTCTAGAATACAGAACTAGTTTTTGGATTTATTGTCTGAAAACAACTGAAGATTTTGTTTCGTTTTTAGAGATCTGCTTTTTACTGAATGATCCAATCACAAGAAGTGAAATTTCTCTTGTGATTGAAACATTGGACATGTTAGATGACTTATTGTTATTATATGTGTGTCTAGAATTGCTCAAAAGTGTATCACATCATTGAAATAATATTCAATAAAAAATAGAACATGCAACATGACAAAATTTGTTTCCTGTTTTCCTTGTCGCCACAAAAAAAAGAAATGGCCATCGGAGTGTACAATTTGAGGTCCGTCTCAGGCTGAAGACAAACTATCAAATTTCCTCAGAAAAGGGGCAAATTTCTGGGGAAAAATTACCATATTTTGTAAAATAAAATGTGTTCACATGTACTGGGTTTACTGCTTTATATATCCTAACATGTTCCAGTCATGGTAAGTCCATTAATACTCATGCCTCCCATTCCCCAATGACTTCACAAAATTAAGAAGAAAAAAATATGAAACTGCGCATCTGAAAACCACTCGGCTCTGGGCGCCAACCATCCATAATGTATTCAGTCTAAACCAAGATATCATGCACACCAAGCAGTCAAGTGACAAATACACAGATTATCAAAACATTTTGCAATTGGAAATGCCCCCTAAGGTTTCCGTCCAATCAGAGAAACCAGTATTCATTACATAAATCTCTTGATGCATCGATGACATATACCAAATTTTACAATCATTAATGATTTTGCATCGATTAAAGATGGCTGCCCATTCTTCCCGCCACTCAGAGGAACTAAAGTGGTTATTCAATGCAAGTCTCTCGATACATTGATGCTGTATACCAAGGTTTGTATAGAACACTGAAATAGTATCAGAAATATACATCGTTAAAGATTTTGCATAAATTAAAGATGGCCACCAAGGGTTCCATCCAATCAGAGAAATCAGAACTGTCATTTATCATGTCTCTTCATGCATCGATGATGTATACCAAATTTTTCATCGAGCACTTGAACGGTATCAGAGATAGAGATCATTAATGATTTTGCATAAATTAAAGATGGCCGCCCATCCTTCCCGCAACTCAGAGGAACTGATGTGGTTATTCAATGCAAGTCTCTTGATACATCGATGCTGTATACCAAGTTTCATAAAGAACATTTAAATGGTACCAGACATGCCAGAGATAAATCATTAAAGATTCTGCATAAATTAAAGATGGCCGCCAAGGTTTCCACCGAATCAGGGAACTGGTTTGGTCATTCCTTTGGAATTTCCTGATGCAACGATGATCTATACCAAGTTTCACACTGAACAGGTCCAACCAATCAGGTCCAGATTCAATAGGGTTCTGGGTCACGAGCACATGGATATGCACTGCAAGTTCGGTGCGCCTAGAGTAAGTCATTCTAAAGATATCTTGGTAACGAGTAGGGTGTGATGGACAGATGGATGGACGGACGAATGGACGTACATGACGATGACAATACCCTAAGTGGGAAAATTAAGATTAGGATTATCTGTATAATTTTGAACATTTTGTCAACTCCCTGTTCAAATAAATCACCCCTGACTACATTGTGAGAATATCACTTTCTGTGATTGAATTGTTAAAGGAGTTATTGTGACCGCACTATGGGCGAGTATCACTATACTGAGTCTTCATAACAACAGTATATACATGTATATTACAGCGGTGTACTGGGAGACATGTCAGTGACTGTGCTATACTGAAACCAGTCTTATAATGACACTACTTCGTTATTTTGGGATTACACTATCTTAGAATAGCACAAATTCGAGGTGCTGAAAAATTGGTCGAGTCCCCTGCGGGATTCGAAGCAGCGACCCCAGAATCAGGCACCTAATTGCCAGCACTGTATGTCGGTGATCTAAATCACTCGGCCAACGGGCCTCCCACTAGCAGACCGGCAGTCTTGAAGCTAACATACAGTACCCCTCTGATCGCCGACACACAGTGCTGGCGATTTGGTGCCAGACTCTGGGGTTGCTGGTTCGAATCCCGAACGGGACTAGACCAATTTTTCAGCACTGGAATCTGTGCTATTCTAAGATAGTGTAATCCCAAAATAATGAAAATACTGTTGTTATACAATCACTTTCTAAATGATAAAAATATATCAGTCTTATAATGAACTGTGTTGTATTGAGGGCCAAGTGTAATATGATAATAAATGGAAATGATGAGATATGGGCTTTATTTTTACTCGCTAGATGACTCAACAGTTGCTTACAGTGTCAAACAGTAATCAGAACAACACTGACCACCTGTGTACAAACATGTACCGGTAAGTACAATAAATTAATAAACAAACAAACAAACATTTAGCAATGTACATAGGAAGCATGTACAAACAAACATCAATTTAGACATTTTGGCTGTGTACATGGTAAACCATAACAAGGAATATTGAAAATATTAACATTTTTTATTTAATAAAATTCTGATGGAATATCTCTTCTCGATGCTAGACATGACCTACAAATGACTCAATGGCGTTTTCTATTCCCCAATTAACAGCATTCACCAGTACAGGATTATCCTCCTTATCCCCAAAGTATAAAATAACCAATCAGTGACATACGTAGGTGCCACTTTGTGCAATCAAGTTGGAAACATTTAGGCCATAAAACGGTCTATAAATCTGTCTAATCCCGAGCCATGGGTGCAGTTCCTCACTTTGGCATCACATGCATAGGTCTATGTATGGGGATTTTAACTATAGCATGCTAATCCGTGCATGTGGTCTCAAATCAGCTCTTGACGAAGTTATTATTTCAGAGACTGATGCATCCGAAATTCCATACCATTTACTGGGGCCGATTTCATGAAACCTCAATTGAGTCAATTTTCCCACTTGAAAGTTGAAGTGCACTTGAAAACCTCCCTTGACTTGAGTTTTTGCTTTTCATGAAAGTTCACTTGAACCCGAAATCGTACTGGAGTTGAAGTGTGGTCGGACCTCCCTTGAAAACCATACTTGAAATAAAAACGTACTTGAAATGACCAATACGAAGGGAGACGATGTCGAAAAATAAGTTTTTCATGTGCCCATGCATCATAATGCACGTACGGGCATTGTTCTTCATCTTATAGATCCAAAAATGGCACAGACATATTTATTTGACACCTGGAATTCTACCGATCGGCTCCTACACATAAAGTATTTTGAGCATACACTTGATTCTGCAGGGGTACTATTTATTACCAAACCATGCAAAAGAGTTCCAAAAAGGTCACTTCAAACGTCACTTGACCAAGTGCGGCCAAAAACGTTTGGTGAAACACAACTTGAGATTTTTTTGAAGTGCACTTGGTCAAGTGCGAAAATCGCCCTTAGAAAACTCAAGTCAAGTGAGGTTTCATGAAATCGACCCCTGGTACCCCCATTAGAGGAAAACGCACTGCCACCAAATTCAGGCAAACTTATATGTCCCATCGTATAGAAGGTAGGATATTAATTCAATATACTTAAGAGGATACGGCTGTATAGTGTTTATCTTCTTGTCTACCAGGTTTGGGTATTCGCGCTCTCTAAAATGGAGGTAAAAAAGGTCATTTTTGCTCAATAACTTTCGATTCCTTCTTAATCAATGCATCAAAATTTCAGGCGCATTGATTTAGCTATTATTCCATGTCATAAAATTAATTTGCCATGTAAAGAACCAGCCAATGTTGTTTAAACAGAGCGAAGGATGTTTGGCCTATTATTATGCAAATTAGATGACAATTTACTTTTTTACTACCATTTAATGCGGATAGATGTTTGTATGAGCCTAAAGAGGATTTTGCTGAATTCATTATGTGAACTGATTTATTGAGCGAAAACGACCCTTTGTACCTCCATTTTAGAGAGCAAGATTCCACTAACCTGTCTACATGGAGCTGAGTGAGAAAAGTTTGTGGTTAACGGTCACAAATATTACTTATGTGAAATCGCCCTTTTTATCCTTGCTCTACTTGATCGACAAAGACCAGTCATGTTACAGATCTAAGAAGCATTTTCAGGAGTAATATGTACGGCATCATTTATTTTTTTGATATCTTGTGCTGTACAGTCGTGATTGTTGTAGGCGATAAAAATCAGACCAGATCACAAGGAATTGGCTCTGTGCTGCAAAACTTTTACTCAATGAAGCGCTTGCAATATTTCTTCATCAGCCAATAAATAATATAAGCTTTGATTGCATGTTAGCTCTTTATCATACAATATCGTAGTAACAATGCCCACAAATAGCACTTTAAACAAGCATTGGTGTAGTAGACTTCAAAACGCGAGGTGTAAATTCCATCAACTAACCAATCAGAACCTAGGATCCAAATGAGTGCAGGGTGACTTCATCCTCCTGCAGCTAAATACTCCCATACTGCAGTGGTAAGGGTGGCCTGATACGTAAGTCCGCCAATTCATAACCCACCCCTATGACATTTTTTAAATTCAAATGGATTCGAAGACTGAAGTCTACAATCTTCCTCTGAAGAAATAATTTTACCAAGGCCAATTCAACATGGCCGAAGTTCAGCATAGACATTGACTTGGTGCGCGAAGATGATAATGTCCTGTGCCATATATCCATTCATACCAC
Organism: Hanleya hanleyi; assembly: GCA_036873755.1. Classification (NCBI taxonomy): domain Eukaryota; kingdom Metazoa; phylum Mollusca; class Polyplacophora; order Lepidopleurida; family Hanleyidae; genus Hanleya; species Hanleya hanleyi. Next base: position 99,643 of record JAVTVY010030587.1, read on the forward strand.
AACTGTTAAAGGTTGTACAAAATGGTCTCAAAATCTGCTACTTTTTTGTGCTAAATTGTTGTAGAGGTGATTATATAGACTTGTTTTACATTTTTGTATGTTTTCAAACTGCCCAAGGTTGGAAATAGCAGCAGTAAAGTGCGACAATTTCACGCCCCTTTCAAAACGGCGAAAGCTGTGACCGCTTGACCTGTGACGTCACAACCTGATTACGATCTCGCTCAAATGCCTGTTGTGACGTCAAAATGTCAGCGACATCACGCTAGAACTCCCACAGTTGAATTGGGTGAATCTTTCGTAACAACGCCCCACGTCATAGACTATGACGTTTACGGCGCAATCGTAATCAGGTTGTGACGTCATGCACCAGAGGTCATGGCTTCAATACGTTTTATCCCACATGTGTGCTATTCGTGTCCTAAAACCCACTTCGACGACATTATTCAAGAAAAAAAATACAAATTTGTTGTTTGGAACACTACTGGGTATGTTTTAATGCAAAGTAGTATATAGTCATTTGGTATAACCTTTAATTATGCTATGACTCTTCGGAAGGTCTGTAGTCTTCTCTCATCACAAGTCGATCGTCAACGTCATTATTCAGCTCTCTGCGCTGTTTTCTCCATTTCACTTTTGGGGAACTAGTACTTCCGGAAGAAAGAGTAACGACTGGTCCATCACCACAACCACCAGGCAGGACGGTAGGTTCCTGGGTGGGATCGTCTTGGCCTGAAATGGCTGTAGTGGGTGAAGCAGCTTCATACTGGGCAGGCTCAGTTTGAGCAGATGAGCAAGCCGGTGGCAAAGTATCTCCATTTCCTGGTGTCTTCTTGGCACTATTTTCTTGAGATTTGAACCAAGAGCGATTACATCTCTTGCGAACCGGTTTAAGCACTTTTTGGTTTGCATGGGAATGGAAACTTGAACTCGGTGAAATCTCCTCTTTCTTCACCATTTCTCTACAATTTAATTCACTGTAATTAATCGCTGCTTTACTCTTCAGGCGGGCACTAGGTCTTTGGTTCACGATTTCTTGACCTGACTCCAGCAGTAGGGTTATAGACGTTTTGTCGCCTTTGCGTCGACCTGGTCGCTTCACTGGCTGGACCACCTCTGTAACGAGAAATATCGTGAGAATTCAACTAGGCACATGAGCTTAAGAGATCAATTTGGTAACAGGAATACTTTATCTAGTTCTTTGCACATGCAAATATGAAAAAAATTATCTCGCATATCTATTGAACACAGATCTGTTGGGTCACATACAAAATCTGAAATTGTACCTTGAGAGATATTTGGGAAAGATGTAGAGCTCTTTCATGAGCGCTCCAAGAAAATATTAAACGTGATCAAAAATATTCAGATATTTTATCACCTTGGCAACACTGGTTGAAAGTATGTCAATTCAAGATGAGCTATTATCTAAGAGGTCTCCCATGAACACTTGGAGAAAGTTAAATTAAGCGATTTCAACTGGTGTGAATGATGGGAGGAAAATGGGTTAATGGTACTGACAATGAACTGTTGAGAGCTACATGTACATGTATTTACCCAGTATAGATTCAGTGAAAAAACCCAAAACTTAATGGGCTTCAGTACCTCAGCTATCAGTTATAGTCTACACTCAGCAATCATGCATTGAAAAAGATGTATTTTTAAAACTTTGGCAACATCATGTACATGCAGGTTAACAATGTGATCTAGTAGGGTTGACTGTTCTTTCATTTTAGAAATACATAGGAAGTTGAGCTAGATCAGCTTTTGTCAAGTCTTAACTGGTCGGAAATATTTCGTGCTGAGGGTCTGGTAGAGCATGACAGAATTCTTAGCTCTTAATATACTCTTCTGTAAAGCTCATAATCAAATCAAGTAATTTGATCTTGGAAATCAAGCTCAGTCATCTTCAAAACATTTTCTTGTCTATTCTAACTTAATTGCATAAGGAACATGAATTCAGAGATCTTAGACTTGACATCTTCAGCACACCTCTAGACCATCACCAGATGTATACATAGATATTAATTTAAAAAGCCTAGCTATATTTCTTCATGTTATATCATAGTAAACAGTATATGACCTTGAAAAAGTAGGTCAAGGTCAGTCAACTGGCATAGGCTTCTAGCCAATCACCATTTGCATATGTAATATGAATTTGAAGACCCTAGATTTAATCCTTCAAAAAATATAGCAAATACTAGAATTTGACCTTGATAAAATAGGTCAAGGTTGATCATTTTCGATAGGCTCCTGACCCGTCACCAGATGCATACGGGGTATGAACTTACAATGCCTGGCTATAATCCTTCTTCAGATATCATGTCCACAAGAAAGATGGACAGACAGTCGGACGGACCGCCAACAATGACAATACTCTTCGGGCATGTCGGGCAAAGTTTGCCCAAGGGGTAAAAATGTTTTGTGGCCAAATTGACCCCACAACTGCAACTTCTCAGAGTTGCTTAATTAATGTAGTTGATAACTTGTCTATAGGTCATTACTTTATAACGTCTGTAAGTCAGTCCCCTGACCGTTCAGTTGACCTATTTATTTGCCAATTAGCAGTGGGGTAAAATCTCAATATATGAGGAGATTACTGACCCTGAAATTTATGGTAATTCCTCTTATAATTCAACCACCCTATTGAGATTCAATCACCCCCAAATTAGGGGACAAAATTCAATCGGCTGTTCAAATAAATTTGATCACTCTCTAAAATGATCGAAATAAAGAAATAACAGATCTGCATGATTTTGGTCCATGCTGTCAACTTCTTGTTCTAATAAATTTGATCACCCCCAGATTTTATGTCAAGGAAATTTCACTTCCTGTGATTGAATTATTAGAGGGATTACCATAATTTAATACATCAATCATTTCTAAAAAAGCATTTCATCATTTACCGAATGCATTTCCAGCCATCTAGAACCCCCGAGCTTCCGGGGCATAGGCGGCCCCTGGACCCAGGCCTTAAGTGCTAGGATAGTAATTTGGGGGAACAGAACCTATGTGCTGAGTCTAGATATGGCCCCGACATTAAACCTTAATTCTTTCTCTCTCTCTCCAATGATGACGTCATGCACGCCAATGTCAGCCAATCAAGTGGTTTTGTTTTAGCTTTGTTCAAAGCAGAGGTTACTACAGGATCATGGGTGTCAGGCACTGATGTCAGACTGCCTGCTTGTGTCACTCAGCCAATCAGAAGCACGTGCATCACAAGGCGGTGCCATGTATGGTGGTTTCAATGATGTTTGACTCATCTCATAATATGTCATGTTTTTGTTACAGGGTTTTCCACCAAGAGGACAACTTCGAGAAAAGCCGTCAGAATCTACAGATTTATAGATAATGATATGCATACCTTCAGTTGTCTCCTTTGTTCCTTCGCTCGTGTTTTTGTCAACTGCACCGGCAGCTGTTTCCATGGTAACAGACCCAATTCCCTCTGCGAGCCGCTTCTCCGCATATCTGCGCTCTCGTTTTTTAGCAGGCCTTGCATAGTATCTAGCTGTACGCGTAAGAGGATATCTGAAATAACAAGAGTTGAAGAATTCAAACATATCCTCTGGTGTTCCCATAAGAGTGAGTGAGTTTGATTTAATGCCACTTTCAAGAATATTTCAGTCATATCCCAATGTCCTGGACCTATTACCTTTCACACCAGGGATCCCAGAGTTAGGGTCCAATTTCTTTTTACACCAGAAACCCCATGAGTGCCCCAGTTAGTCACCTCTTATTACAAGCTGTCTGAGAAGCTGAGGCCCTTCAAGTCTTACCATGACCTGGGGTGTGTACAACGATAACCCAAGCATGGGAGGTCAATCCCTGGGAGGCCCATCAGGCTCATCTTCATTTTATCACGCCAATTTCTACGTTCTCACTTTGAACCTGCCTTGATTTATCTGACCACCTTCAGTGTTCAAAATCTGAGTTGTAAAAAAAACGAGTCCACCAAACTTTCACTTGGAAAAACTAAACAATGCTCGATACTGAAGAAAACGTAGAGAGAATCTTCCTCAAAATGCCGCACCAAATTTAATACAGATACTGTTAACCATAAAAGTTTTCCTTTCTTCTGGTTTATCATTCCCAAGATTCTAAATTAAAATGCCACGGGCAAATACAGATTTCTAATTTGGGTGCTGGGGTAATTCATAAATATCAATTTTTCCAATGATTCACAACCCACCAGAAGAATACTGCAGCCGAAAATAACTCCAATTCCATGTCTTCTTATAAGGAAAACAAACCTGTCGGACATATGATCATGTTCCTACTACAAAGTTATCTCCCCAATCCATTTCTCTCGGTTGAAGCATGAATTAGAGAGAAATTGTTTTCTCTGGTTGGTGTAATGTGTTTATGTAGTCAATTGTTTTGTCTAACAATTGGGCTTGATCACAGGGCCCTGGGATATGTATTAAGCTGTATTGAAGTCTTCATTCAGCAAAACTGACTGGGTTTGTGCTGGTAAATTTTTAACAAATTAATAGGTACATATGATATGTTAATGGCTATAATATTTGATGATTATAAATTGATGGTGAATATTGGCTAGGTTTTTGTGTATAAGTATTCGGATTTCGTTTTTTCATATCTTGAAGCATTGTTTACATATATATATGTTGTTCTCTGATTGTGGTATTGTGTTTTGTGGAACATGTTATTGATTAAATGAGTATGGAGTATGCCGGGCTGCAGTGGGTTGGGGACAGGTTTCCTCCATATAATATTATGACTAATTGTGGTCGGGGGGGTTGTTCCTGGCCGGTGGCAGGCAATTTTTTGTATACGTTACTTTCTAGGAGTTGTTCGTAGATAGTGCAGATATGTTCTACACGTGTGATGGTGTGGGCCTTACGAGACCTCTTCAGGCATGGTTGGGGGAAGGTGTTGGTGGATGGGTGTTGGGGGAGGGGGGGGGGGGGTAGTACGGTCCCAGCAGTGACTACCAAACATTGAGTTATGTGTTGATTATCGGTGATTTGTTTTGATTCAAATGGAACCGTGGACCAGAGAAAATTTCTGCTATTTTGAAGATGGTGGTCCAGGACATTTGCTCCAGAAATTAAAGAGAAAAATCATTTTACAGGTCTACTTTTCTCCAGTAAAAGAGAAAATCTCTGGAATATGGGATTTTTAACCCGTCTATTCTGGGTTTTTTGGTCAACTTTCTGATTTAGGCAGTAAACATTATGAAACAGTATAAAAATTGTCCTATATGCAATTGAATGGAGACAGTTGCTGTATGCTTTTACAGAGAAGGCACACAACCATAGAGGATGGGAGTCGAAATTAACACTTGTGCCCCTGTCTCTGACAGATACTTTGGTAAAACTAATGCTTGATTGGTTAATTAGAAGTTGCATAAAGAAATCCGCTCTTTTCATTGGCAAATCATGGTGAGTTTCGATCATCACTTATCATTCATGAATATTGAAATTTTGAACAGTTATGTGACAGGCAGGCGAATGTACGAACACACGAACAACAGGTTTAAATTTAACCATACTAACTTTCTCCTGCCTCTATACTGCTTCCTTCTTCTCCGAAATTCATCTTCTGAAATCGCTTCAGGTTTTTGGGTAGAGTTATCGCCCTTGGCATAGTTATCTCCCTTGGTTGATTTATCTTCCTTAGCCTTTTTAGTCAGAGTGGCATTTGGGGTTTTCTTGCTGGTTTTCAAGATGGGGGGAATGACTGACATCAACGAGGGCCAGATAAAGAGAGCATTGAACCGGGACTTGAGAGTCTGAAATTCTGGTGTTTCCCGATAATCAGCCAATGGGTCATCTGGTTGGACACTGTCCCCTTCGCCGACCATATCTTCTTTGGCAGCTTCGTTCAAATCTGACCCAGATTCCGTATCATTTATGCTCCCTTCAGAACTCTGCAGACCATCACAAGTTTTTAACTTTTTCTGTGATTTCTGAACTGTGACGTTTCCTTCAATTTCAGATGCTGGTCTTTTCTTGGAATCAGTTGGTAGCTTGCCAGTATTGTAGAATTCAGGCCGATGGTGACTGCCCGCAGTGTGTAATAAATTTTGTCTGTGCAGGAGTAATGCTCGGAAGCCCAGTATATTTGTGGCGGACGGCGGCAATGGTGGGAGATCACCGGAGTTAGGTCTCTTTGGTCGTCCGTCATTGCCACCAGGGGATGCCTCAGACTTTATGACCCCAATTTCCACAAGGCGCTTGAGAGAACTCAAGTTACTATCCGATTCACGATCAGAGTTGCCTCCCTTCTTTTTCTTGCTGTGTCCGTCGTCTGAATCTGCATTGTTGGGTGCATCTGCATTGTTGGGTGCAAGAATGCCTTCCGCCCGAGCTCTGTCCCACATGGCTTGCGAATCAACATTCAGTGCCTGAAAAATACATGAGACTGTAATTCCTCTAATAAGTCAATTATCCTACTAGATTTCAAACACTTAAAATTTTGTGGACAAAATTCAACTAGTTGTTCAAATAACTTTAATCACCCTCTAAAATCATTAAATAGTCCAATGGGCTCCGATATCCTTCGGTCATCAGTTTATTGTCTACGCCCAGCAATCATGCATTGCAGAAGATGTGTTTTTAGAACTTTGGAAACCAGGTTAACAAAAATGTGATCTAGTGGGGTTGACCCTAGTTCTTTTATAGTAGAACTTATAAATACATAGGAAGTTTGGTCAGGTCAGCTCAATTGATGCGAAATATTTTGAGCTGAGGTTCTGGTAAGGCATGACCAATTTCTTAACTCTAAAAACACTCTCCTATATTGCTCATAGTCAAATGAAGTCATTTGATCCTGGAAATTTAGATCAAGGTCAGTCATCTTTCAACAGTTTTCTGGTCTTTTCTAACTTAATTGCATATGGAACATGAATTCGGAGATCTTAGACATAACATATAGAAGTCGACCTTTAGAAAATAGGTCAAGGTCAGTGATATACTTGAATCAAAGAGTGAGTGAGTAGTATTTAATGTCGTTTTCAACATTTTTTCAGTCATATCACGATGGTGCCTACATGTGCCAGAACACGAGAGTGTCCACAGTTCCTATTATCCTGGACACTGATGAGCCCAGCCAGTACTTGTCACTCATCCAAGTATTGACCGAGTAATTTTTTAGTGCTGCATCAACCACTCAGAGCTAAAAAGTTTTTTTTTTTTTGTATACATTTCTCTCCTAAAATTTTGCTACTATAATACTGAGTCAAAGAACTGTTATCATGCGAATGAATGAATGAATGGCATTGAATGTATAAAATATCAGCAGAAAAGTGGTTGCAATTTAAAACTTGCTTCTTTTGGCCCAGTTCACCAATCAACTGAGGAAACAGGCACTTCCAGTTTCTCTTCTGACCATATTGTGCAAGCCTCCTATTGACAGCATTCATGGCGTGGAGTAGAGCTTAGTGGTAGGACACAAATTGTCTGGAGAAGAAGGTCTAACCCTTACCTTCATCAAAACTGCCAGAGTGTTTGACCCTACAGCATGGATATCATCTAACTCTTCAGCTGTCGAGGCTCTTTGCAGTTTCCCTGAGAAGACAAAGGAATGCAATGAGCCTAGAACCCCTCTGCTTTTGAGCTACAGATGAAATTTGGTGATAGTTCGTCTCACTGATATGGAATTAACATAAAAAATGTTAAACTATGTGGGTGTGAAAAAAAAAAACTAGGTCAAGGTCACTCGTCTTAAATAGAGTTCTCACCATCACCAGATTCATGTGTGGTGCACATACATGTATGAACTCTTGAGCTATGATCCTCCAATAGATGTTGTGAAAACCTCGTAATTAGACATCAATAATAATATATTTATTTCCTTCCAGTTTCCTCTAAAGAAATAAATATACTGCTCAAACCATGGTTGAACCTCGTTCTAGTTGACACTGTGACCACAGATACTCATGTTTAGGCCACTGTCATTTGGTTGGTTGTTTAGCATTGAAGCAGTTTATAACTCAATTGCTAAGTCTGCACTTAACACCGAGGTTGGTGGGTGCTGGTTTCGCTTGACTTCTGCATAAGTAAAACGTACCATAATTAAAGTATCGCCTCTTCCGGCCAACTCTCTTCCAGCAGTGACTACTTCGCTCCTGACTCTTTATAATGTGTAGTAACTTTCGTTCCAACTTTTTGCTTGTCTTGTGTTTTAAAGTGCCTCTCCTAAGCTTGGCCTCGGTTGATTTTTCAGATTTCTTGATACCTTTTGACAACTCCAGCATTTCTCTCACCGTCATCGCGCTGTGAACATTCTGGATGAGTTTTTTCCGCTCTTCTTCTGTCTGTAAAATAATCATGTCCACGGCTGAGTCAGCATTAAAGGGGAACTCCAACGGTGTAGGATTGAGTCAGCGTTAACATGGTTACAGGGGAATTGCGAACTGGGGTTATTTTTAAGAGGAGAAAGGGTTCATAATTCTGATGAAATATTGAATATCTTATATAAACAGTTGCAGAAATATTGGAGTTTCAAGTGCAATACAAGTCTAGGTAAACCAAAATGGTATATCAGGGAAATACCATCTTACGGAAATGCCATGAATAATTTGTGCGAACTGGTTGCCGGTACTCTACAAGATCTCATAATAAGCCAATCACAATAAATTCTGCCGAATTTGAATTTGACGTTGATTGGCATGCAGTTCATGGTTATGAATATCTCTGCATGGGTCGGTCTTTTAACAAAAACAGACTTTTCGGCCACAGTAAACCTTGTGAACTTTTTTGAAAACGAACATTTACCAATCACCAATATTGCTCCAGTGTATTTCTGAGAAGCTGTGAATTCGGGCGGAATGTCCAGCGAAAATTGCCACAATGTGGAGAATGAGTCTATATCTAGACAGAATTTTGAAACAAAATGGCATAGCCATGACCTGTCTCCTGTATGAATACAAAAGGTGGCAGGCAACCAGTCTAACAATTCATTTGAAACTTATATCATTCTGCACACTATTAGACTTTTCTTTATTTCATTCTCAGAAATATAGACTTGTTATAATTTTATTTTTATCATTTTCAGCAATATGATACGAATTTGTATTTGTTTGTTCACAAAGCCTGTAGAAAATCTGCAAAACTCGAAAAAGAGATAGCTATGGCAGAATGCTCAGAAAATCACGCTACAAACCAGAGCTCCCACTATGGCCCGCCATGCTCTAGAAATCACCAATAACTATGCGAGACTCTCCCTTTGGGGAGCTATGGGTCTCTCTGGACATATTCTTATAGATGGGGTGTTCAGAACTTCGTGTTTACCGTGAGTGATAGCACACCTGCACGCAAACACTCACATAAATTCAAGTCACGAGAGTGATTTTTAGCTCACGTAAACTGTCATACTTTATATGTATTATATTGCAACCACTCGCCTGACTTTCAAATTCCCTGTCCTAAATATTTTAACGTGGGCTATTTTTAGCTCGCGTACTTAATTCTAAACACGAAGCCCTGGTGTTGCAATTTAATTAAAATTAAATCCTTTCTGCTCCCTCATTTGGTTAAGTCACTGTAGGATCAAATCCAGTTGCATTGACATGAGCGTTGACAAGTCCCGATATCTCTTCATAGTGGCTTGAAGGGGAGATCAAGGTAGAGCATTTTGGTTATCCAAGTTGAATCAGACACTGGGCTGGTGGGATATCTTTTGATGTTGCCGCGGTCTTACCAGTGTGGCGCCATAATGCAGGGTAGACATATGGACAGGTCTCTGACATAAATGTTGGGAGTGGATGGAGATGGTGATCCTATCCCCCCCTCCCCGACTAATGACGCCACTTTCCCACTGCTGATGACGCCATTGCCTCCCCTTTCTAAACCATACAGGTTTTTCTAGGCTGCCCCATAGACCTTTTCGGTGATCACCTGTAAATTGTCAGGCGGGCTGGGGTCAAATGGTTCATTCATTTTTTTTATTACTTTTACAGTGACCAATAACTTGGAATGTTTAATATTTCCAGAAATAAAATATTATTGAGGTTAATTAATTAATTAAATTTAATTAATTACATAAGGCATCAAATGGCGTCATCTTGGACTAGCTAGGGGCAACAAATGGCATCACCATTGGGACAATGGTAGTAAGCTTCCATGGGGCATAGTGCTATATATTCATGACATGGGCACCAAATTCAACTGAACAAGATCCTGCAGCGACATAGGATGTTAATTTTTTTTTTAAATTTGGGGTCTTGTAATAGTGAAATTTAGAGAAATCAGCAAACAAAAAAAGTAGAAAAATGGAAAAGGTGTCACACTTACCAATCTGCTAATCTGGTTCCGCGGCAATTCAGAATCAGGGTCGATGAGGTCGAGAGCCTTCCGTACCTTTTCTTGGACTATTCTTCGTATTCGCTCTCTCTGCTCCATACGGCCTGTATATTTTTTGGTAGCACTTCCCACACATGGTGGTCGGGGGACAATCCGAATACCTACATTCGGGAAATGTATACACATGTAGTGACAACAAATCACTGATTCGACGAAGGAGTAATACGTTTACATATGATAAACTTCCTTCGATGTTACGTCAGAAAATGCAAGAATTAATTTCTTTAATTCTGCATAAAAAACTGTGTTTGATACAGCCCCCCCCCCCCCCCAAGTTTTATTGTTAATGCTCAAAGACTAAAGTGACATGAAACAGTGTCAACTGATGTTTGAAATTGGGCTTTCATCTGTTTTCGACTTTTTCAAACACTTTTTAACATGGATTTTTTTAATATACATGTATCTAACAAATATGACCCTTTGAACCAGAACAAATCCAATGTTTTCAAAGTCAACATATCTGTTGTGGTATTACATCAAAATATTGTTTTGATTCAAGGTGCCATATTCTAGATATATTAAAAAATCCATGCTAAAATATACTCAAAAAATCGACCATAGAGGTCCAAGTCCCCCGCCAGCAGCACCAGTTATGGTCCACCATAACTGGTGCTGCTGCTGCGGGGGACGTGGACATCTATGGTCGATTTTTTTGGTCAATAATATCCCATGTCACTGAATAGAGGTATGATTTTGAAAATGAAGATATATCTGATGAGCCATACATCTGACAGAAACTTATGTTGACTTTTATGCAGAAATTGCATGTAGAAACTCTCATCGTTAATGGCAGCCATCTTGGATTACGTAGGTAACTGAAAAGCAATCCCAACTGTCCTCTCACCGATGTCAAGACACTCTGCAAGTTTGAAGATGATCGGTTCAATAATTCTTGAGTTATTGGTCGGACAAGAAATGTGTGAAGAGCCAACTGACAATCCAGGATGGTTGATGACTGCCATCTTGGATTACAGAGTGTGAAGATCAAACTGCTAAAATCGAAGATGGCTGATTGCGGCCATCTTGGATTACGCAGGCAAATGAAAAGAAATCCCAACTGTTCTCTCACCAATGTCAAGGCACGCTCCAAGTTTGAAGTCGATCGGTTCAAAAGTTACGGAGTTATTGGTTGCACAAGAAATGTGTGAAGATCCAACTGCTGAGATCCAAGAAGGCTGATGGCAGCCATCTTGGATTACGCAGGTAACTGAAAAGCAATCAAAAACGGAATAACGAAATAACGGAAATACGGACGGCCGGTGTTTCTAAGTCCCCCGCACACTAATGTGGCAGGGGACAAAAAGCCAAAAACAGATGAAATGCCAAGGGTAAGGTGGGGAAAGAATCACAGGAAACCCAAATTTCCTTAAACATACCAGCTATCATGTCCTTGCGTTGCCTGGAATATTCTGCGAGTAATGTGTTTTTGGAGAGGAGTTTTTTAAGCGCCAGTCTCTCTCTCTCCGTGGGATTGTACGACCCTGGGTCGATGGTGCCATCCTGTTGATTATTGCTGCTTCTTGGCTCTGACGTCGAAGTTGAGGCCTATACGAACAAATGAAAACACAGCGTTCAGCAATAAACCTTTACAGAAACTCTATAATTTGGCTGGATTTCCTTACAATTTTCACCAAAGGCAAACAGGCCAATGAAATCTTGCCTTTGTTTTTGAAAATTGAAATTGACCAATCAGGTGCTTCATCACTGGAAGATATCCCATGATGCAATGTTGATTTTATGAAACCCCATCTGTAGGTTAAAACATTCCACATCTCTTGGTCACAAGGACTAATCTCCATCAAGACCACCGACCACAGATCACAGATCACTGACCCACAGGACAAAGACCCTCTAAACTCCAAGTGGACCACCCTGACCATAAATCTAGCCATTTCAGTGGAATCCCTGAATCAACACCCTGACCATGGACAATCGACAGAGACAAGAACAGCTTTTACATTCAAACCAAATCGAACAATGCCAACGACATCCGCGGGCAGTTAGGGTGAAGCCTGCCACCCTACCCTGATACGCCATTGGCGCAATGTTACATGCACAAGATTTCTAGGATCACAAATTTCTTGGATCCCTAGTTTTTTTCTGGACAGCGCACAGTGTAATCGACGGCAACATAACACCCACCAAGACATTTCACGAGAACAATATGAATCAAAACATGAATGTTGAAATATCTTGTGAATATGCACAAACTCAATAGTACGATTAATGTAATATCAGCAATGTATATTTCAATATGTGAGAATAAACGCATTGTGATGATGGGCCTCAAAATCTGTATGAGAAGCAGCCCATAAACCACAATTTCAATCAAAAACATTCCACATCTGTTGGTCGCAAAGGAGAGTGATCATTTTCTCTCTCCATTGACAGCTGTCAATCTTCTGTCATTCTGGAGATAGGGTAGAAAATTCGGTTGGGGGGGGGGAAGGGGGAATTTTTTATTTATGCAATTTCTCCGCAAAAACTGCATGATAAATTAGTAAATATTAATGTGATGTGAAATCAAATAGTTTTTGCCCAATTTTCATCGCGGAAAAGCAGATATTTTGAAGAAATATGACAAAAACATCACTTTTCTGGGACCCCACATGGCCGCCATCTTGAATTTTCCCATGATCCTCTGCTCGGGGGGTTATGCAAATTGGCTCAAAATGACCCCAATATGATAAACTATAAAGTCACAGAGTTTCAGCTCTCCATTTTTTGGCGTTCTGTAGATAGCGCAGAAAGTTTGGTAGTGGGGATCCATTTCGCCCCCCAGGCCAGGTAGCGTTAGAAAAAACAAATATTTTAGGAGATTTCATTTTTTTCTATTTAAACCGCACCACGTATAGGCCAAAATGCTGCCTTCTCATACCATTTCCTTTGATCTCCCTCTCTATAATCATTGAAATAATGAAGAAATAATGGATTATCTACTTGATTTTGAACCATTTTGTCAACTTCCTGTTCTGATAAATTTGATCCCCCCAGATTTTATGGTGGGAAATTTCACTTTGTGGGATTGAATTATTAGAGGTGTTACCGTAAAGCACAAGGGCAATGATGAGAGAAGGGCAATGATGAGAGGGCTTAGACCCCTAAAAGATTTACATTGGCGGCAATGTTAACGTAATTGCATCTCGTTCATTCCCTAATTAAGTCTAGACTTCCATATTTCGGCAAGAAGTACTTTAATTGAAGTGCTACAACCCGACAAACTTCTTGATGAGGGTCGTCAATCTAGATCTGGAGTTCTGTGCGCTTGTACAAATGATTTCATTATTTTGGCTTTTTTCTCTGCTTTCAGAAAGCGGTGCGCAGGCAGCCAAATAGTCCCTCTCAGCAACTCCTTATTAGGCCTTGAGTTAAAATCAAACTCGCAGTGAAACGAAACACAAATCATACTCCAATATCCTACCACTGGCCTTCAATTATTCGTCACAACAGAGACTGGAAAAAATATTGAAAACAATTACCTAAAGGGGTCAATGGATCGGAGCTATTTTTTTTAGTGGTCTAAGCCCGCGAGTTGTGATGGCAGAAGAAGCAGGTCAATTATCATACCTCTGCATGGTTATCTCCCTTGACTGAGGCTTCGTCACCTGTCCCATCGAATGGAGCATTTCCAAGTATAAATGCCTTCGAATCTTCCTGAGGGAAACAAAATTCATAAACCTCATCAGCGAACTTCAGACGGCCAAAAAAAGTACATGAGCAAGAAAACTTCGCGTTAACATACAATGTAATCACAGGCCTGCAAGTGGCTCGCAGTGAAAATATAAGAGGAAATTTGCCAAAATATAGGAATTTTTTTAATAAAATATAAGAAGGTATAGGAAATAAAGGAATGTCACTACATTGTATGTTCCAACCTTGGTAGATTTGTGGTGTTTAATCAAATTATTTTCACGGAATGCGGTCAAAGTGGTGGCGATTGAGGCGACCCGTTCTGCAGCTTGGTTTAACAATTAAAGAGAGATTGAAATGTTTTCATATTTTTTTTCTAACATGTATTTTTCCCTCATGCCAATTTGACTCATTTCAGAGCATTGGTCAAAGTTTTCATGAGAAAATGTCAAAATATAGGAAATATAGGAGGTTTTGAGTAAAATATAGGAAAATATAGGAATGACTCAAAAATATAGGAAAATATATAGGAAGCACTTGTAGGCCTGTAATCATGCTAACAAACCCTCCAAATCTCCCACATTTGAGGGCTTACAAACACGTTTCACACTTTCTCAGCCAAATCGGTGACACACGATGGTTTTTGAAAGATACTTCCCAGGTTTACTGCAGACCTCTCAACTTTTAATTTGGTCAAGGCATGATAATTTGGTATACCCGTTCGTGTGATACGATCGAGACCCTGAAAAATGTTAACTTATTGGCAGCATTTCATACAATTTTCTGCATTTTATCATTCAGAGCCTTTAAATAAATACAGTCGAGGAAATGTTTGAAATTAGACTCCCTTTTTCTACAAAATGAAGCACTTTTGAATGATTGTTAGTCATTTTAGAAATAATTTCATGAAAAAGCCCAGATGCGTAACATTTCTACATAGCTGTGTGAGAGCGCGAGACAGATGCCAAAAGCGCGAGTCTCATGCCAAATGTGTGCGAGTTGATAGTGTGGCCGCTTTAAATGTTTTCCCTGTATAGCCCCCAAATGGGCTATATACGGAAGGCCGGAAGGCTCCGCATCACAAATTAACTCGCTTGGCTTTGCAAAGAGGTATCCAGAAATCGAGCGCTATGGGCAGAGAGGATCTGGCTTAAACGATATCTGCCATGCCGTGTAGTTACTCTACTTTCAGATTAAATAAGTGAACAAGTCATTTTGCACGGTTTGTCGATGATTTCTTTTTACTATATCCCACACCAATATTATATAAGGCTTACAACACTCTCGTTTCCCAATGGATATGTAATTGTTATCTACAGCAAGTCACCCTTCTAAAACAGGGTCATATCCCTAATTGTATAATTATACGGCTGTACCGCATGTAAAAGTCTAGCATATTTACCTGATGTCACATTTGTCCTATGGCGGTTTCTCTGAACTTCTAGCAATGGTCTGTGGAACCTAGAGACCAGTTAACCGATGCCAACCTTTGCCTTTTCCATCATATGTGCCACAAAGTGTCCCACGCAGAGAAAGTTTTCCCCCACAATGTGCCTTGCAAAAGTCCCCCGATTTTCGCCCACACTTTATCTTTATAGTGGTCAAATGGCCTAGAGCCTTTCTCTATTCTTTGGGATGACGTCATTTTTATGCTCACCCATTGGCCCTTGATTTGCTCATCTCTCTTTCTTTTCATTTGTCAGAGATTCACAATAGGTTTGCTATAATTGTTTCACTGCAACATTGGCAATCAATCTACTATGCGTAGGTTTTCAATGTCATGCCATGGTGATAATCCCAGTTCTAGTGACAAAGTCATTTGAGTACATTACTCCCAGCAACCAATCAAATCTTCTCCTTTTGAGAAAAATTTTGGTATTGCCTTGTTGTTAATGCATAGAAATCATCAGCTTTTTTTTTTGTAAAAGAAAAGACATAAATTCACATTCATTCTGAAATTATTGGAAGGTCTGACATACATATGTAGGTCATGGTTGAATTCAAGATGGCAGCCATGAGCAGATGAAAGGACAAGGAATGTTGCATTATTGACACAATGGCGAGATAATTACCATGACGATGCTTGGATCCAATTATTATTAGTGTCAGTGTTTACTACACCCACCATCATTAGTGGTGCTGCATACATGTATATGTACATGTAAATTCGTGATCCTATAACGAGTGGCGCCACCTACACCATAACGAGGTACTCACAGGTTGTTGGTCCAGCCATGCCATGCGTTCCTTCCATTTCATCAGCACTTTGTATCGCCGCATCACCTGGCTATCAGTGCGCCCGGGGACGTGCGACGCTACGGCCGCCCAAGACGCTGATCAAGAAAAAATACAAGAGATATTAATACAAAATATTATGGTTAACCTGGTGTTATGCTCAACCTGTTATTATGGTTGCACCAAAAACAGAGTCATATTAATATTTTGTTAAAAAAAAAATAAAAGTGTTCAATTCTTCCATCTTATTTCTCACTATTATTTTTTGGCATCAAGTTCCTGTGTTCACAAGGACTAATAAAGTCTGTCCAATTTACTTAGTCATCTACTTTGGAGCTTGTCAAAATTCGATAGTTAGCTCTGCATTCATTTTCTTTTTCAGCATGTAAAACCAAACTGAACTCTGTGAAACAACTATCATTACTCTTGTAACAAAGCAGATTTAATACTGCCATTTTATAGTAGTGCTGTCCGTGTCCTTGTTCTACCCTCTTAATGCTGAGCGTAAGCAAGGAAGCAACAAGTTGGTATGACCCGGCCTGGGATTGAACCCAGTACCTACCGCTTACGAGGCGGACACTCTAACCATTAAGAATGTGAAGCTAGAAATGTATTTATTCAGCCTTACTTTCTGTTTGGAGCTGTTCTAGTATACTCATGTCCTCTTCATATGTCCATTCACCAAATTTGATTGACGGGTCTAGAGCATTGAGCCACCTGGAAAGAGAACACAGCGAGGTGATGATATAATATGTCCATTCACCAACTTTGATTTATGTGTCTAGAGCATCGAGCCACCTGGTGGGAGAATGCAAACAGGTGATGATATAATATGTCCATTCACCAAATTTGATTGAAGGGTCTAGAGCATTGAGCCACCCGGGGGAGAACACAAGCAGGTGATCATAAAATATGTTCATTCACCAAATTTGATTGATGGGTCTGGAGCATCGAGCCACCTGTGCGGAGAATGATGGGTCTAGAGCATTGAGCCACGTGGAGAGAGAACACAGACAGGTGATCACAGAATATGTTCATTCACCAAATTTGATTGACGGGTCTAGAACATTGAGCCACCTGGTGGGAGAATGCAAACAGGTGATGATATAATATGTCCATTCACCAAATTTGATTGAAGGGTCTAGAGCATTGAGCCACCTGGGGGGAGAACACAAGCAGGTGATCATAAAATATGTCCATTCACCAAATTTGATTGATGGGTCTGGAGCATCGAGCCACCTGTGGGGAGAATGATGGGTCTGGAGCATTGAGCCACCTCGGGGGAGAACACAAACAGGTGATGATATAATATGTCCATTCATCAAATTTGATTGGCGGGTGTAGAGCATTGAGCCACCTGGAGGGAGAACGCAAACAGGTGATTATAAAATATGTCCATTCACCAAATTTGATTGACGGGTCTAGAGCATTGAGTCACCTAGAGGGAAAACACAAACAGGTGATGATATAATAGTCCATTCATCAAATTTGATTGATGGGTCTAGAGCATTGGGCCATCTGGGAGAAGAACACAAGCAGGTGATGATATAATATGTCCATTCACCAAATTTGATTGACGGGTCTAGCATTGAGCCACCTGGGGGGAGAACGCAAACATTTATCAAATATGTCCAATCACCAAATTTGATTGATGGGTCTGGAGCATTGAACCACCTAGGGGGAGAACACAAGCAGGTGATGATAAAATATGTCCATTCATCAAATTTGATTTACAGGTCTAAAGCATTGAGTCACCTGGGGGGAGAACACAAACAGGTGATTATAAAATATGTCCATTCACCAAATTTGATTGATAGTTCTAGAGCAATGAGCCACCTGGCGGGAAAGCACAAACAGGTGATGATATAATATGTCCATTCACCAAATTTGATTGACGGGTGTAGAGCATTGAGCCATCTGGTGGGAGAACACAAACAGGTGATGATATAATATGAAAGCTGTCTGAGCTGGTTGAAAGCACATTTGAACAAGATCAGTATAGGCTTCAATATCATAGGATTTGGTTTCTGCAGTCAAAGGGTGTGTGCTGAAACCAAAACTTAACAGACACAAATATTGGGAGTCCATGTTCCTTCATAAAAT
This sequence comes from Hanleya hanleyi, assembly GCA_036873755.1. Taxonomy (NCBI): domain Eukaryota; kingdom Metazoa; phylum Mollusca; class Polyplacophora; order Lepidopleurida; family Hanleyidae; genus Hanleya; species Hanleya hanleyi. Next base: position 117,933 of record JAVTVY010030587.1, read on the forward strand.
ATGGTAAAAACCACCAGTTTGCATTTGTGAATTTGGAGAGCCTAACCATGATCTAAGATATCACCATGACTAAAATTTGACCTTGATAAAACGGTCAAGGTCAAACATCTTCAATAGGCTTCATACCCATCGTCAGTTGCATATGTTATATGTTGCATGAATTTGGAAAGCCTGACTATAATCCTTCAAGAGATATTGCGTTAACAAGCAGACGGACTGGCAAAACAGGCAATAACCTTCGGCCAAAATTGACCGAGGGGTAAAAATCAATAGGAGTCTAATTCGCCATCATAATCTACATCTTCAACAATACAGGCCTGTAAGTGGCTAGCAAGGAAAATATAGGAGGAAATTTGCCAAAATATAGGAGAAATATAGAAAATTTTCTTAATAAAATATTGGAAAATATAGGAAATAAAGGAGTAGAAGACAGGTCACTACTACATTGTATTTTCCAAACTTGGTAGTTTGCTGGTGTTTAATAAAATTATTTTTAATGAATGTGGTCATAGTGGTGGTCATTGAAGAGACTTGGGCTGGTGCTTGGTTCAATAAAGTGTTTAATTTTTTTTTTCTGAACTGTATTTCTTCGTCAGGCCTGCAAGTGGCTCACAGTAAAAATATAGGAGAAAATTTGCAAAAAAATAGGAGAAATATTAGGACTTTTCTTAATAAAATATAGGAAAACATAGGAAATAAGGAAGTGTAAGACAGGTCACTACTGCATTGTATATTCCAAAATTGGTGTTTTTTTGGTGTTTAATAAATTTATTTCCACTGATGCGGTCATAGTTGTGGTGGATGAGGAGACCTGTTCTGCTGCTTGGTTCAAGAAAGAGAAATTTAAATGTTTTCATAATTGGCGAGCGCAGCAAGGAAAAAATATTTTCTGAAATGTATTTTCCCATGCCAAATTGACTCATATCAGAGCCTTGATGAAGGTTTTCATGAGAAAAAGTCAGAATATAGGAAATAAAGGAGATTTTGAGTAAAATATAGGAAAATATAGGAATGACTAAAAAATATAGGAGGCACTTGAAGGCCTGCTTCATGCCAACTTGACTCATTTCAGAGCATTGGTGAAAGTTTACATTAGAGAAAACCAAAATATAGGAAAAATATGTTTTGAGTAAAATATAGGAATGACTAAAAATACATGAAATATAGAAGGCACTTGAAGGCCTGACAATACTTAGAGATTAACAGTTTTCAAAGATTTACTGATTTTCGGCCACGGTTACCTTGACATTTTGACCACAAAATGCATACGGTTCCTCTTGGGTCCAAAGGTAGGGTACATTGTATATCTAAAGATTGGTATTCATCCCTGACCAAAGTTATACTGAACATTTGAGGAAAAATATGGCAACTGCATATCTCTCCCCAGAACTTTGAATTTTCCATTCAGATTCCCATCTAAAACATGGCTGGCTGGTTACAAGTAGGCCTAATTATCACTTTTGGTATCCAAGCCAAAGCCGTAAGAAACTACAGCGAAATGCTGCATACATCCTAAGAAATATTGGACAAAGATATCTATATCTTCCAGTCGTTCTCCAGATACATCAGCTTGTCTCACCTTTCTCGACACTGTGCTGCGTTTCTAGCGGGAACATACTCTGCACATCTCACCCAGTTCCCAGGTCCAAATTCATCCACTGCCATTATTAATGCCTGCAGAAATGAAAAAAGTGCTTTCATCCAATGATATGCGTCAGTTTTTATATGCGATTAACAATTTTCCAATAATGCATTAGGCTATGATGTTGGCGGTTACATGTATGAAAAGCCTTCTAACATACCTGATTATGAGTTCAAATTGTTTTTTTCCCTCTGAACGATACCTTCATGAACTTTTATTGAATAATTGGCATCTTAAGCAAATATATGTGAAATCAATAATTTAGTCAATAGTCACTTTCCCACTTAGAAAATAATGCACAGGACTTTCTCAACAAATACAATTACTGATTTAAGAAACTAAATACGATTACAGAAATGTAGCAGACATGATTTCTGAATACAGCAAATACGAATACTGATTACAGAAACTCAGCAAATACGATTACTGAATACAGAAACTCAGCAAATATGATTAATGATTACAGAGACTTGGCAATTATGATTACAAAACTCACTGCATCCTCCGCAAAAATGATTATATGATCACAGAACCTCAGCAAATATTACTGCTGATTACAGAAACTCAGCAAAATCGATTATATGATTACAGAAACTCAGCAATAATGATTACTGATTACAGGGTGAGTGAGTGAATAGAATTTAACGTCGCTTTCAACAATATTTCAGCTATATCGGGACGAACCAACTAAGCCCCACCCAGCTAGGTTGCGTTCCTGTTACTTCAAAGAAGAAATCTTTGAAGCAGCATGGAACCAGACACCCTCCATCCACCCTATGAAACACTGAGGACAGAGCACAAGACACAGACAGGTCGCTTACATGTACATGGTGCAATAAAGACAAGTGATATTACAGTGCTAGACATCACATTATCAAGTTCCTGTTGCTTCTCAGCAAAATGCATTGAAGCAACAGGAACCCATAGCAGTTATGATTACTGATTACAGAAACTCAGCAAATACGAGAACTGATTAGAGAAACTTGGCAAATACAATTATAAACTCACTGCATCTTCAAGCTCTGACCACTTTCCTCTCTTAACGGATGGATCCAGCTGAGTGAAACGGACCTGACACTGGTTCGGGGACTTGTCCTCCATGTAAAATGCAACTGAAATTTAATCATGATACTGTTTACTAGTTAACATTGATCAGGTTAAAGAGCACTACCTCTCTAAAATAAGAGGTGAAAAATTAAACATTTATAAACAATGTTAGCATTTATTATCAAATTAAGGTGGCCCTCCACAGTTTCGTAGTAATGGCCCCTCTCTAATTTCATAATACGATAGACTGCCCTTGTTCTGCTACATCATAATTCTTCTTGTCTTCTTAATAGCTTATATCTATAATGCCATCCCATTCAGCATTATCAACGCTGCAAATGAGTAGTACAAATCAAGTGCTGGCTTCGTCTACACGCTGTTCAGGATCATGGAGTAAAGTTTGTCCTGCCTCAGTTATGCCCCTTGGGTGTGCCTAAAAATCGGGACTCATTTACGGTAAGAAAATCTGACAAAAAACGGTTAGGTTGACACCCACTTTTGTTTGCCTTTTTAAGTTGAGACTGGACCAGGGAACGTGAGTAAGAAGTTTAATTGAAATCGCTCTTACAGATTTTTCTGGAAATTGAGCCGAATTTGACCATTTTTCGACATTTTTAAGGGGTTTTCTAGGAAAATGAAGCAAGCATGGAGGAGAATGTTCGAGTTTAATTTTTCTATAACATAGCAGTGTTATATCTTAAAATAATAGTTTCATCATGCTCTTTCAGAAAATATATACATATTAGTGATTTGGGTTGAAGGTTTTACGACAACTGGTGGCCGAGAAACGGACCCATAGTCTATTCCATGCCGAATGGAAGAATCTCTGGAGTGCACCCTTTAAGGCATAATAGTGGAGTTTATGCCTTACCTTAATGTAGACTCCGTTACGGAGCGGAGATGTATCATTACGCCAGATTGTTTAATTTTGACTGCCTACCCTTACCAAAAAATCTTGTAAGATCTTGTAGGATTTGAAATTTTCTTACAAGATCTTGTAAGATCTTACAAGACAGTTTTTTTGTCCTACACGATCTTACAAGATCCTGAAGGACAAAACTGGCTGTCCTACAAGATCTTGTAAGATCCTGCAGGACAGCTGTCCTACATGATCTTGTAAGAATAAGTTTGCCTGTAGGACAAAAAATCAGTTTGCTTTTGGAAAGTATTTTACAAGACAGTTTTACAAAATATCCACAACATTGGATCAACAGTTGAAGATATGGTTAGCCCTTTCTCTTTTAAAAATGGCAGGCGTATTATCATGATATTTTCCAAAATTGTACTTCTCTCTACTGAATCAATCATATGGAGAACCTCATCTGTTTCACTCAATTAAGAAAATTGTTCTTGAAAATTTAAAAAAATCTATCTGATAATAGTTTACCTTCAAACCTGATTGGGAAATTCTGTCAAAGTACTACATTTGTTTTTCAATATGTTATCTAAACGATGATACAAGTTATCAATATAACTATTTTGGTGTTTGGATACAGCGACAAAATGCGACGAATTCTTCAATGAATAACAACAACAACAACAACAACAGCTTGAATTGAAAAATACACAAAATTTACATAAGACTTAAATTCAGAGATCATATTAGTGACATATGGGTTTTCATTCGAATAAAATAAAGATATCAATAACATCAATCTCTACATAGTGTTATCAAAATAGTATCATATTTGTGTAAGAAATCTTGTTGAATTTAGATTTTATAATAAAATTAATGTCTAATAAATAATTAATTAATAATCAGTCCAATCCAAAGATTTTATAATAAAATTGGACATAATGAAGAAAATAATTTTAGAAGAATACATCAGTTCTAACATGATTTTCAAGAAAAAAATGTCCATTAATGAATACTCTACCCTCTCCATTATCCCCAATTATATACAGATAATATTTATTCTATTTTCCTGGTAGTCTGTTACATTAGCAATTGATTTGCTGGCATTAATTCCACAATTTGAGGAGAGTTATCTCCCCTGTACTGGTATATTTTAATTGGCCACTGGTGGCGCCACCATGCTGTCATATGAGAACAACAACATAGAGGATAGAGTGCAAAAAGAAAGTTGGTGTGTTCATGTTAAGCTGGAACTATTGAGGTTTAAAGAACTGTATTGCAGATGGTGATGAGTGAAGCTACATGTAGTGATGGTAAGTAAGTTATAAATATAATTATAATGTTATCATTTTATTAGCAAAACAATTCTAATTTCTAGTTAAACTCAGAATGTTGTAATGTGGACCCTCTATGAGCTTTAACTACATTGTATCAACATGTTTCTCTTCATATACTTGGCATATTAAACAATTGATACTCTTCTCAGTAACTACTGCAGCACTTCACCTTATATTTGCAGTCAAAATTAATGACTCATTTAGCCTGGAATTCACAAAGAAATATCCATAACTCTATCTGTCTTAAAATTCCTTTCAGATCTACCCAGGTTCATCAAGGCAGTGTATTGTTGCATTGTCAGCTGGAAAAGCCCAGGCTTGGGGACCTCATGTAAAGATTGGCCATGCACCCCTAGCTGGAGGAAATCTCCCGGAGGGTGAGATATATAGGTTATATCACACCACTGCGTGTGTATTTCCTGTTGTCAAACAGTAGGATTTAAGTTGCTATGAAGTTTGTTGTCTTGAAATGTTCCTCATTTCCTGTTTATATTTCCAGGAGATTTGAGAATATTTCCATACCAAAGTTCTGATGCAATCGCAAAGGAATATTTATTAAAATAAATTGATAACAAATACACTGTTGGCATAACCGATATTTGCTATGATAAAAATGTGACCAGGAAAAGCAGGATAAATTATGATTAGATTTCCTATCACCATAACCATGATAACAGGCTATATTTTAAATGTCTATTTATTGCACTATTCTTGACCAAGGCTAAGGATTGCTGCATAATTCAATTGTACATCTGTACCCACATCTTGAAAAATGAGAAAATTTCATTCATTCATTTCATTTAAAACGTTTTAAAATTTTTTTTTCTCCTCAGATGCAACCAATCGGACATGTTCGAGGCGCACATTTCATCGACTCGGAGCAGACATGTGATCATGGAAATCATGCAGCGTATTGTTGAATTACTTCTTCGCCAAAGAGGAAATAGCATCAGGCAATATTACATGACCAATACAACTGGATGATGAACATTGTTAAAATCATATTAGTGTACATTCTCAATATTTTTTCCAGTTGTGATTGCGTTTTCATTTAGTGTTGATCCATAATTCTGGATTCCACTTCAAAATATTTTGCTTCAAATCCATGAATACTGCTTAAGTATCATAATTTATATTGCTTTATAATACTCATAACATGCATTCAAGAATGTGTATTTTACATTAATAACAAATGACTTGAATGACTTTGGTGCTACTGGACCCAAATAATCTTTATTCCGTGAGCGGCACATGTTTGGTTTTTGCAGAGGGCACTCCAATAACAATAACATCACATTTCTATGATATTTCAGTGCAAATCATCCTGGTTATCGTCACATTCACTAATATCAGCAATACACCAGTTGAATGTAGTGTAATATTTTTAAGATTTCTCTAATACTTTTTCGCTAATGTCACAGCAATTTTATACCATTCTACCCATTTAAATTATGAGGATAACCTCTGAATAGTGTCAGGATAACTTGATAACAATTTCTTTGCTAATTTGATGACTTTTCATTTTTTATAGATTACTGCCCGAAGAAGTTTCCCTGTACCAGCAAGGTGATTTTGGACGCGATGAAATCAAAATTGAATGGGGAGCTAAAAAGTTATAAAAGACACTTGATCTGCTGAGAAAAACATGGATGCCTTGGACTTTGGATGCTACATGCATGTGCTGGTTGCTATTCCCTATAAATGTTTCTATTTTATACAATGAAATGTATGACATGACAACATAATAATCCCTTGTGTGTATACATGTAGCTGTATATACGTTTCTGTTTTGTGTGTATAGCTGTCTATACGTTTCTGTTTTATACAATAAAATGTATGAAATGAATGCATATAATTTGTTATGTTGACTATCTCATTCGACACGAAACGTTTCATCGTAAACCTGCAGTATATTGGACAACCCTGCACAACCATCCAGCATTATTCTATCTGTGTTAATTGACAGCCCTGTAGGACAACCCTGTAGGATCCTGAAGGACGGTCTTGTAAGATCCTGTAGGACAGTCTTGTAGGATCTTGCAAGATCCTGCAGGACAGTCTTGTAAGATCCTGTATGACAGTCTTGTAAGATCTTGTAGGATCCTGAAGGACGATCTTGTAAGATCCTGTAGGACAGTCTTGTAGGATCTTGCAAGATCCTGAAGGACGATCCTGTAAGATCCTGTAGGGCAGTCTTGTAGGATCTTGTAAGATCCTGTAGGGCAGTCTTGTAAGATCCTGTAGGACAGTCTTGTAGGATCTTGTAAGAAAAGTGCCAAAATCTTACAAGACTGTCCTACAAGATCTTACAGGACACTTTCTTGTAAGATCTTACAAGAATTTTTGGTAAGGGTAGTAACACCTGAAGCACTATTTTCGGAAGCAGGTGGAAAGAAGACCAGGAGTTAGATTAAAATAATCTACAGTGTGTCCATTAGTATACTATTGAGGTTATTGTATACTGTATTCCATACAGGAGTTATCTCCCCCTAGAATGAGATTTCGGTGGATATTATGGCAGAACGAGGTCCTATCAGAATGATATAAATTTGCCAGTGTAAATTTTCTTTACCAGAAAACCCATTTACAGTCCATAAAGGATGGAATGGATGTATATTATTATGGTTTTACGAATTATTTCTCAAGTTTCTGAAGTATTTCCCATGTTTCTGGGAGATAATTTAGTGCAAAATTACCAATAATTTGACTTGGTTACATCTCTTATTTGCATTTTCCCGCGTTTCTGCTATCAATGGAAAGCGAAAAAGCAACCACGGCCTTCATATTACCGAATGGATGACCATTATTAAGAAGAAATAGGTTAATTTTGAGTTTTGTTCTCGCAAATCCTGCTAGAATTGGCAAAAGTGATCAAAACAAAGATGGGGTAGGGGGAAAGTTATCGGTCGGATTTCCCAAAATAATATGTATAACTGACAAGTGTTGTATACCGCCATACTCGCAAACACTCTTGAGATTACGATACATGAGAATAATTAATTTTGTAAGAAACATCCTGCCCCTTAAGGTGGCCCTCCACAGTTTCGTAGTAATGGCCCCTCTCTAATTTCATAATACGATAGACTGCCCTTGTTCTGCTACATCATAATTCTTCTTGTCGCCTTAATAGCTTATATCTATAATGCCATCCTATTCAGCATTATCAACGCTGCAAACGAGTACGTACAAATCGAGGGCTGGCTTCGTCTACACGCTGATCGGGATCATGGAGTAAAGTTTGTCCTGCCTCAGTTATGCCCCTTGGATGTGCCTAAAAATCGGGACTCATTTACGGGAAGAAAATCTGACAAAAAACGGTTAGGTTGACACCCACTTTTGTTTGCCTTTTTAAGTTGAGACCGGACCAGGGAACGTGAGTAAGAAGTTTAATTGAAATCGCTCTTACAGATTTTTCTGGAATTTGACCCGAATTTGACCATTTTCGACATTTTTAAGGGGTTTTCTAGGAAAAATGAAGCAAGCATGGAGGAAAATGTTCGAGTTTAATTTTTCTATAACATAGCAGTGTTATATCTTAAAATAATAGTTTCATCATGCTCTTTCAGAAAATATATACATATTAGTGATTTGGGTTGAAGGTTTTACAACAACTGGTGGCCGAGAAACGGACCCATAGTCTATTCCATGCCGAATGGAAGAATCTCTGGAGTGCACCCCAAACCTGCTATTGCTATGCCTATATCTTCCTTAGGAGATTCCAATTGCAGAATAAAAGTTATCTCCCCTTAGGGAGCTCAGTCGGGTTACTCTGCGCATGTGCCCACATGAACACTTCCTCTTATTCTCTGCAGAATCTATTAGTCCCGAGATGATGTTCTCGTTGTAAAACGTAAATCCTGGCATAACTCCGCCCGGTAGCATCATCCCAGTACAACATTCCAAACAGGTGAACCGCCGACAAGAAAGATGTCCACGGCCCGCTCCATGCATGATGAGGAGGGCTGCACGTGGCCGAATGGGAATTCAAAACACACCAAGAAAGCCGACTAGGAACGGCAACATTTGGAATTTTCAGGGAATGTTTGAGACATTAGTCCAATAAAAATCTGCTAGTATTTACTTCAGAAAACTAACCATAGGTTACGTCTAAATCTAGACTAAAGGAACTCCAACAAAAACGCGTCCACACAAGGTGGACAGCAGAGAATAAGAGGGAGTGTTCATGTGGGCACATGCGCAGAGTAACCCGACTGAGCTGCCTAAGGGGAGATAACTTTTATTCTGCAATTGGAATCTCCTAAGGAGGATATAGGCATAGCTACAGCAGGGGTAGATTTGAGCAATAAATAGATAGTTTTTTCCCTTAATAACTTCTGATTTATTCATCGTAACTCTCCAAAATCTTCAGGCGACTAAGCGTATATATTGTTACATGTTTGTATAAGGAAAATTATAGAATATGGCAGCAATCTCATGCCTATATTACAAGTAACCCCCGGAATGCACTGCTCTCATCCGTTTATAATTAGGTTGATTGTTTTTAAACCAATCAAATGAGCACAAGTCACATGATCAGAAAATTAGACAAAATTCCTTGAATTCAGAGAAATGATAAGTTTACCTTGGGTCCATGGGATCTTATTACCCATCCTGCATGTGGTCACCACTTCTAATAACATAGCATCTTCCTCTTCTAACCAGGACCTAGGAATGGGGTCCAGAAGACAGACTATGAAGTTCTAATGAATTACCTCACAAAGCATGCTGGGATTTGCAACCCATCTTAGTGAAATGCAAAAGTTTTAAGATTCTGATTTTTGTATTTATTATCGTTGAATAATGATGAAAATATTGGTCTACCTACTTCGCTTGTTTTGATTTGAAGTATTTTGTTTTCTGGAAGCTTTTAAAAAGTTGGTACCCCAAGTCCAGCTGAATTCTGATTTGCAAACCATCAAAACTTATCCTTCTTTGATTGCGATGTCACATTAGACCAGCTTCCTGAAGACTGAGCGTTACAACTATTGACATTCGGGCCAGGTGGTATGATGTGGGATCACAAACTGATGTCGAACAAAGGCAGATTCTAAAGCTACCAGGAGACAAAATACTTCAAATGAAACCAAATGCAGTAGATAGGCTGATAGCTCGATCATTAACTAACCCATATATAACATAAGAAGGGAAATATGAAAGTCTGCAATAATTAGCTTTCTCAAAATACAGCTTTGCCGTGTTTGTGAATTTAGTGACCCTTGAC